>JAPYYZ010004357.1:0-10605 GCA_030522705.1 Eretmocerus eremicus
GATTTATGTATGCGAAAAAGAGTCTACGATTAGTCCCCGAGCTGTGAGCAATTTCGTCCCTGTCAATTCCGCCCAGGTCTCGGAGCCTTAAAACATGGCGTAGTTCTCCCTGAAATCCATCTAGGGCTACGTGTAACTTTGGGTACTTGTCTTTGATATACCTGAATAAGTCAAAATTAACTTCATTGACCGACCGAAATTTATTTGAGGCTAAAATAATTTCTTGGCCCAAATTATACCCGTGGATATTTTTCGCCCCAAAAAATCCCACTTTCGGTGGAACCACTCATATACATGCTTGGTCAGGTGCTCTTGATGCACCGACTCTCGACCCAATGAGAGATCTTTCTCTCTGCTTCTTCGGTTTTCGTCCTCCCGGTTATTATGGGTAGATATGTTCCAGCTCCAGCTGCGGCTCTATTTGTCGAGATGGCTTTTTCTAGGTCAAACAAATGATAAGAGAGGATTCCACAATTCAAATCTTTTCGGAGTGGCCGGGAAAATTTAGTATCTCACAGGTGTAAGAAATGTGCTGGTTTCATTACGTTCATCGCAGAGGCTTCGTAAATGATTCACTAGAAATCCTTTGACTTTCGCGGATTTGAAAATAAGATTCTTCTAGACAAGATTGAAGAAAACGACCACTTCCCACAACAATTACTCCTCTCGATTGATTTGAGGGCCGTGGATCATCAGAAGATAATTAACAAGAAATGATATTCTCTTTGACAGCACAAGATTGCAATCCAGAGAGAAACTCCTTCAGTACAAACATCGGTGATTGCATCAAGTGAGTTAATTATACAAACACTTTGTTATACGAAATAATGCATGAGAGTTCCTTTAAAGGGCCTCAGTAGATGCCAGCTGGAGTCAGCTTTGAAGAAAAATCTTCATTTGGGGATGTTTTTTTTTATTATTTTTTTTTATTTGAAGCCGTTTAAACCTTATGTAGGCTCATTTGGCTGACAGAAAAAAATCAAAAGATACATATATGTATGTAATGAATCTTGGTACATATGTAATAATGACACCTGTACACGTGACCTTATAGCTAGATATGCAGATCACAATGATCCAGAAATTTCATAACAATTTCACATGCAGCTATATTCGGACTTGTAACAATCATTTCAGTGGTAACTGGAGGCTGTAAACCGATATTTTTCAAGCTAGATAGAATTTAGGAATGTGATAAATGATTCGTCCATCTCAATATTGTATATGCTACCATATTTTAAAGAACATTATGTTAAAAAGAGTATACTCCTTTATAAGAGATAAGTTGATGACTGCTCTGTGATCGTTCTAAAAGACAAGATCCCGGAAATGTTGGAAATTTCTAACCGTCACAGTCAGCACTCACAATTTACTAATGAAAAAGAAGAGAATCACAGTGCTTGCTTTGTAGACCTTCAGATCACCAGGAGAAATAATTCGACGTGACTCACTAACTGGTACAGAAAACCTACTTGGGACATGACGTCAATTTCCATTCTCACCATCCAACTAGTTAAAAGATCGCCATCATTTATAGTCTAGTGGACAAATGTATAAAACTATCAGATCACATATTTCATCGAGAAGATCTCAAATTGATCCGTTATTTCCTTCTAAATAATTATTATCCACCAGAATTCATAGAAAAATACGTTAATGAAAGAGTCCGAGCATGCAACAAAATATCTCAACAACAGCCGATGAAAAATCCAAACAAATTTTTCAAAAATGTCCTACGAATAATCTTTTCATTTATCAAAGATCTCAGTCCATCTATTAACATAGCCCTCCGTAAATTCTTCACATCTCCGATCAATTTCAGCTCGAACGATCTTTCACATCTCTTCGGATTAAGTAGACCCGTTGCAAGTACTTTGAAAGCACAACATTGTATACAGAATTAACTGTCAAGATTGTAATTGTAATTAGCTTGAAAAGGACTACATGAAGTCGTCAAACCGTTGCATTAATATGCAAAATATATAGCAGGAGCACCGATAGAAGTCTTGCAAATCCTTGTAAGAAGAACATTGTGGATGCTTTTATTGTAACCAAGTCATCAAATATTGCCCAGCTATAGAGGCAACATTGTACAAAGAGAGGAATTTTCAATTTGCTTTGATGTTTCACACCGGTTGTTACACCGTTCGCAATTATTTCGTCGTAATACACATTATCACGAAATGGTGCAGTTATCGATCAAATTGTCTTCGGCAATAAGCGCGTCGAGGCTCTTCACAGTGCAGCGACTGTGCAGTTGTCGTTGACGCATAATTGAGGCTTGTTTTCACTTTCGCAAAATTAACGAGACAAGCTATACATTATGGAGATACGATGATTGAGTTCATTAGCGATTAAATGCGAATATCATTATGTAACACTCTCGTCTTTTCGTTTTGACTCTCGATAATTATTTTAATGAGCAATTAGGACCCAGTTCAAAACGAGTAATTATAAGTTGAACATCGTTCCCGTCACCAGCATAGTTGTAAAGATTGCCGACGGGATCTTCAATCTCGATATCTTACGATTAGAATCGAGTGAGCAAAAAGTTTCTCGATCAGTCAAAAAAATCGCCAGATACCCTTTGCGAATTAATTTTCATTCCAAATCAATGAAAGTGACTTATAACATCAGATTCTTGCGATTACTTTTCTCTCATAATGTAGGAGACGTTTATGCTGTGGATCGTGTGACTTACGAAATGTTTGATTAAGCTTTCGGGATTCCTTTTCGTTTACAGAATTCTATACCAATGAGAGACAATCAAGTCAGCGCCAAAAATAAAACTGGTATCGTTCCATGCATTTGTTGATAGGCCCATTACCAGCCCTCCACGAGTGACGTTCCACATGATGGAGAAAATCCAATTATCTGGGAGAACCCATATTCCTCATCATCTCCCATAATCTTCATCGCCACAAAGGCACACCCCCCCCCCTTCCCATCGGAAAAAGGACGTATCAATTCTACCTTGCCCAATCCTCATACCTCCAATCCAACCTGCCTCTCGCTCAACTCGAAAGGTAGCTCTATATTTCAGTTACACTTCTCCGAAATCTCTAGACTGGACACCATCTCCAAACGAACCAGCCTCTGAGATCATAAGCTCCCACGTCACGGCCGTCCTCCGCTCGACAGCCGGGCTTTGTGCGTCCCTTTGAGCTTGAATATCTCGACAAAGCGACGACGAAGCTCCTCTCGGAACCGCGTACCCGCCCTCTGCCATACCCCACATACCGCCCGAGCTTTACGTATATATAGCTGAATGGACTTGTTGTCGAGGACGCGAACTGACTGCCGCAGCTGCTCCGTGGCCCGAACTCACAACGAGATCAAAGCTCCGCGAAAAAAAGATTCGCGTGTGGCGGCTATAGAGCAGAGTGGTTTGCTGTTTGCGAATTTGTATGAGGACACTTGTCGGCAATGAGTCCGGGATCGAGCTGTGAGTGTGACGGGCTGGTGATTGGAGTTGTGGAGATACTGTGCGATCGGTGTTGTTTACTTGTCGGCTCTGTGTTGAATGAGTGTTGGGTGAGTTGGAGCTTGGGGCGGAGGTGTAATTTATTGGTACTCAAAGCTTAAGATGATTCTGATCGTTGTTAAGATAGGAGTGTGAACTTGCCGGGTAATACGTAGACAAGTATTGATTGCAATCTGTGAACAATGAATGAAATATGGGTGCCCCGATTACGAGACATGCAACTTGAATGTGTCCTAGCCCATTTTGAGGGACTTTTTAAAACCTTCTGAAATGAGCTAAACTGCGTTTGGTTTGGATGTGTGGGAGCCAAGCTATTGAGGACTTCAGATTGCACATGTTGAGTACACTTACATCATCATTGACAATTTTGAACCAAACTTTATTTATCGATAAGCAGCTTGCAGGGTGATACTAATATCGCATGTGTGCGTGGGAACGATTTGCAACTCAACAAACTCCATACCATTCAATTATGCATTTGAGGCTTCCACGCTTTCCACAAAAATAAAAATAAGCTCACGAATCGTTCATCGGTAGAATTGGACAGCTCATTGAATTATTCATCCGAAGATTATCCATTATTCATTATACGGTTGGACCTTTCAACCCGATTGCACCGGAATTTGATCCTTGAATACTCAATCAAGCTCCCCCTTTCAGGACCATACCCCCAGCAAATGGAATCCGGTATATGTGCATGATTCAATTGATGCACAAATGATATTTGAATTTTCATCTCGAGTGCTCTTCCATTTCTAGAAATCCATCAAGCGTATTATCACGTCGTCTCCAAATCGTCAAACTCTCTTTGAAAAGTACTCCTTGCGATGGAATTTCCTTATGAGGAATAAACTCTCTTTCACATATCGTCCTGTACCTCACAAAAATCTTTCTTCACGCGAAAAAGGTGTTTATGAAATATCTGCAACAATACAGATCAATTCACTTTGAATTCACGTGAATGATTTAAAGTCGAAACATCAACAAGTTTAGATGTTTTTTGGAATCTTCAGAATTCTTCAAGATGCAGAGAATCAAGAGTCGCAAAAGCTCAAGAAATCGAAGTTCAACTCGAATCTCTTGTCAACTCCTAGGAAGGAAACAACAAGACTTATGTTTCGGTTGGATTTGAAATTCAATGATGTAGTCCTTATTCCAGCAGTTCCAATGCTCTCTAAATCTGATGGAGTTAAACTTGACTCTATCCGCGTTGTGACGCGGTTTATTGCATCGCGGATCGAGTGAAAATTGACACGCATCTTGTGAAAAATGGTGCAACGCAACACGATCAGATTTAGAGAGTTAACTTATCCTGAAAATAGGGTCGAAATTTGAAGAATCTAAAACTCAAATGAAATGCCAACATTTCAATTTCAGATTTGCTTCCAAATTTCTTTGTCGTTAGACCACAAACATTTCAAAATATTTATCTGGCCTTGCCAGGTTGTACCGAACAAAACACTCTTCCTTAAACTTTCACCGCACGAGCAACTAGAAGTGGCCACAAATAAGAACTTATTAAAACGTACATACATCTCGGGTATTATCGATTTGTTTCTGTAATTTTGCTCGAATGGTAAGCTTCAGCTTGCTCAAAATTACCATAAGATTATAGAATGAGACTACATGCTACATGGTTTAAATGTGCAATTGCCGAAACATTCCCTTCTTCCTCGCACCAAAATTTATTTCTAGATGAAAAGGTCCATTCCAGCCACCAATCGAACTCCATCGTCACTAGCTCATCTCAAGAGAAACCCCACACGCATTCTCACCCCATACACAGAAAATTCAAAACCCCATGCATCTCCCTTCCTACATCGGCACCCTCTGCACACTCGTTCGATTCTCGCTCAACAAATCTCACGCCTCCCGCTGTCAAACGCCGAACCAGCTCGCTCCAAAAGCGTCAGATAAATACACAGCGCCGACACTGTGTACACGCGCTCGGCCAGGATAACGTATGAGCCGCGAAAGCAAAATAGAGCGAGTGCAACGGAGAGCGTGACGCTATAAAAAAATTAAAAGTCGGGGGCTCCGGGCCAGAGCCGACTCTCGAGTAATTGGTGCCCGCGCAGCGTCTCTGGTACACACCTTCTCTCTCTAGAGAGAGCGAGAGAGGGAGAGAGAGCTAGGACACTATATGCAGCTAGGGCTCGCGCGGGTAAGTAAATTTTCGAAAGTGGTGCTTTCGGTGACGAATCTCCGGGGCTTGGCCCGATTGCCGCGCGCTTGCCGCAAGGGAACTCTGAGAGAGCGAGTTGGTATACACACAGGGCGCAGACTATACTCGCAAATAGTCGTCGACAGCAGGCTAGCTTGCCACTGACAATTTTAACGGGCGAAATAACGCGCCGCGTACCGCGGAATTAACGCGAAACACGAATGACCGCCGGCTGCAAGCTCTGGTTTGCCTGGAGCTTGCAAGAATTTATGGAGAGCCAGAGAGAGAGAGCGAGAGAGAGAGCGTGGAAGGCTGGAGGCTTTTGCAAGGGCCGAGGCGCGTCAACTGGCCGGACAGCGAGGACTGGACATTGTCGGAGGCCGCGGCGTGGGGTGGCGAGTTTGCTTCTGGACGCGCGGTGCGGAGCTTCCGCGCGATACGCGTCCCTTTGTCACGGATGGCAACTCGGCTGTTGCCCACGTTGGACTGGGGAGCGTGACGAGCGGCGACGTTTCCGTACTTCCGGCCGCGTTGACGAGTGCGATTGACGCGACTGTGCTAACGCTTATTGTTGAGGTCTCCTACTCTCGAGTGATGGACTCTGGTCGTCTGACAATTACTTACTGGGTATGTTGGCGCTTCTGAATGCCTCGTTCGAGTTCAATATTTTATTGAATGAGGGCAACGTGGAAACGATTGATTGATTCATTAATTGATTGGCTTGTTTCACCAAGCACCTCCAGAATGAGGGGTAAGAAAAACTTGCATCAAGGTGTTGGGCCGCTTTCGAGGGATATTGTTCGAGAATTCTTTTTTGAGAAACTAATACCAGATTGAGAGTTTGGGGTACTTTGAGTGCAAGGTCTAGTCAAACAAAGCAAAGATACAAATGAGATGAGCAAAGCTATAAGGAGTGACGAAAAACGAAACTTCATCTCCGATTGAGAATTCAATTTTTTTGTTGCAGGTGAGCACTGGAGTTCGAGCACACATTTGATGGGAGTTCACGCTAGCCATGGGTAGCTAGTTCTGGGTCATCCCATGTTTTGTGAGGTGATATATCTGAAGACTCTCAACATAACTCATGGGCTTTTATACGCTTTTGTTTTATTACAATCATCAAGGCCTCTGAAAAAAAATGAGACAGGAACAAGCATGGGGAACTATTTTTCTTTGTTTAGTCGTTCCGTCGATTTTGAAAATTTGTTTAACTTAATATACAGGTAAGGTTAAGCATGTAAAATGTTCTTCATTCATGATTTTATTTTCTTTTTCTTCTTCTCTTGCTTGTGGCTATCAGCTGGCCTTGTTCCTTTTGTCATCGCTCCATGAGAGTGTGGTCTTACGACTTGATCTCTCGAATGGCATGAGCAGAAAGACTTTCGGCAAAACTACTAGATTTGTGTACTTCGGGTTTTTGTAAGATTTTTTCTACAGTCTAAATCGTGGCACTCGCAGACTAGCTTATTTCTTGCGACTGACGATAACGATCATAATGATGATAATAATGATGGTCGTTCTCATCGTGAGAATGAGCTAAAATTAAAATCCACATGGCATTGTGTATGATTGGTTTTCAATTTTGATCAGAATTAGACATCAACCCAATTAAATTTCCATCAAGAGAGTTGAGTTGGTTAAGAATTATCGATGATCTCAAAATACGCAATCTCCCTTTGAATGCGCCTCTACTACGTACGTCTCCCAGGCTACAACCTAAAATTGTACTAGCACCTCCAATTCCCATCCAAAAATGGATCGCCTCTCTCACGGATTAGACAAAATAGAGCCATTCTCGATAAAGCTCGGCATCTAAATAAAGCTTTCTCGCGCCACGCTCCTCCCATGCAGCCCATAGAAATCGAAGCTGCCGCTCGCTGAAGAATCGTCAACGGCTGCGAGTCGCTCTCCCCGGATAGCTACTCTCGTATTCGGGTATAAATTTCGCCGCTGGGATAAAACTGAACGTGGGAGTCCAGAAATAGCGAGGGGACCATAAAGTACCTCGGCTGCGACCGGGGTGCCCGAGAGCCGTCGCGCCGGGGCTAACGAATAACGCGTCGAGCGCGAAACACTGAATCTCGCCAAAGCTTCGGCTCTCACGCTCTTCCTCTACACCTGGGCCGGGGTACAGCGAGCCCGTGTCCGGCCAGAGTATATGAATGGGCGCGTCGTACTCGAGAGAAGCCGCGCGCGCTCGTCGGGGCTCGTTTTATTCCGCGGCGCGCGCCAGTCTGAGCTACGGTTTGCCCGAGTGCACGTGTTGTGCTATACGGGCACGAGGCGATATTTAGGTGCGCCGAGAGAGGAACCGGGCTCTTGTCGCGCCTATATTGCATTTCGTGACCCGAGCGAAACGTGCGCATCGAGCCAACTCGGCCAAAGTGTAAAAGGGACACGCGGGCTTGGCGAACTCGTGACGCGCGAGACTTGAAATCGCTCGAGCGGAGTGTTTGGGCTAGCAAGCTTACTTCCGTGGAATACGTCCCGGGTTGGCTAATGAGAGGTCTTATCCGTGTGAGTGAAGGAGCCGAAATGATGAGGGCAAGCAGAGTTGAGTGCAAATTTTGTCACGAATGGTGAAAAAATTTTACTCTCCGGCGGTAAAAAAAATGTTTGATCCCGATGAAACATGATGGAAAAATTAAATCGCCTCCGTGTCAAAGTGTCTGATGCTAGAGATAAACTGCGCTGACTCCATAAAAAAATCAATCATACCGAGATAAAATTACAACTTGGCAAAATCATGGATTTCCTTGGTCCATGAAAGTATCCTAAGAATACTCTAAAATATGACGATCAAATGAGGTAGGTTTGGTAGGCGATGAGAAATCTAAGTACGCTGGATTTTTTGTTTGAAAAAATATAATTCCATTGCTTTTTCTGAAGTATTGTTAAAATCTGTCCACAGTAAAGCATATTCAAGTGAAACTAGATAACATGAGGATATAGCTTACAGCCCATGCATCCAATTCACGCCAAAATTTATATTTAATTGAGCCATTCTATTGCTTTTTGAGTGGACTGCCCCACTCACGTCATAAGATTTTCAAGCTATCCTCAAGATCGTGGCGTGATCGACCTTCTCGCGACCAAAGAAAAATTTATATTTACATAATTATGTGTGTGCACATTTTTCAAATATCAAAAATACAGCTACATATCGCGTTCTTAAGGATGACATAAAACTAAAATCTTGTGCTCAATTCGTCTGAAACAAAAATGCCATAACATGAATGAATCGAAGTGTTTCATTTATCATGGACACCCTCATTCAAATTTTTTGTCATCATTTGACTTGCCATTCACGGTTGAAATGTCAATATGGACTACTTGTTTTGTTATTTGACTTCAAAATCCCAAACAATTTAGTCATAGGAACGTCACTCAATCCATGGATACGACGAGCATTAGATCATTCCCTCCCTCGTTATCTCGCTCCAAGCTCAATCTCGCTCCACCTAAGGAAGAAACCGACCAGAAGAGACCATCAAAATGCAATTGCTGCACATGCTCAGAGGATCTCAGAACGCTACATGAAGTATCCTCCGCTTTAATAAAAATTCCCGCTCCCGGCCACCAAAGCCGCAAGCTCGCAAGCTCCCGAACGCCGATCTCGCTCAGTATCCAACACTCCACTAGCATCGCCACGCAGCCCAGAGGCTCTGTGAATATAAGTGCACTCCATTTGCTGCCGAGTGCTGGCGCGCGTCTCCCGGCGAAAGAGTAAAACCGCGAGCTTCCGGCGCATTATGTTGGCTCGGCGAAAGCTGCCGGCGGCGCGGCGTGCAAGATAGCCCGAAGCCTCGAGGAGTTAAAAGCGCAGCTCGCAAAGTCTCTCGCGTGCTCGCGCCACCCGCGCCCCGACAGAAGGGCCAGGGGATGTTCTTTCTCTCGCTCTTGAGCGAGCTCCCTTCTAGCTTCTCCATCCCGCGATCACGCTTTTTTGATCGTGAGAGCGAGCGCGAAGCGTCGCGCTTCGCTTTTTTCTACCTCCCGCTCTTCTTACAAGCCCGCGAGTACGAATTCATCGCGCCATCACCTCTCATTACTTCTTGGGGTTTCGAGAGCTCTGAATTGCATTGTTGCTGGAAGGGCTGATCGGGATTGGCGAGAGGCGCTTATTTTAGTCGCAGAAGTGCACCTCATTCCGGTATAGATGGTTATAATTAGCTTTTATGGAATTTTCACGTAAGTGGTCGTGCGAATACGCGAGGAGTAGCTGTAGTTGAGTTTATTGATAAGAAGTACGGCGAGGATCCATATCAGGAGTCCCCTTCGGAACATCATATATGAGGGATGGTGACCCGCGTCAAGTGATCAGTCCAGAGTCCCCTATATTATAGGGAATTCTCTCTTTCAACCTCGCAACATTTATTGAATTAATTTTCATAAATTAACTTCTAGCTTTTATGATTCAAAAGAGACTGTAGCAATCGAGCGTAAGTCTTTTTGCATCTCATCTAGTAAAGATCGAGGTTCAGTTTGTTTTGCTACCAATTCGTTCTGTTTTTTCTCTTCATTCAAATTAATTTACCTACTCTCCCGTCATTTCTTTGCGCTCACTCGAGCGACGCTCATTACTTATTTTAAGGAAGATAGAAATTGTATGGAGCTCTGAAAACCCTCAGAGAGATCGCTTGTGGAACTTATTGGAGAGAGAGAGAGAGAGAGACCCGGGAGAGCGGCTTCGATTCCAATCCGATTACGTCCGTCGTTACAGACTCCAGTTGCCTCTTCTTGACCCTATGTTGAACGAGCGCATTCATTAGCTATATAACTGTCATAGACGTCAGTTCCGAAAGCCTCTTTGCTGAATATCTATCGACGATATACTTTTTCAAAGAGAATGGAGTCTTTTTCGACTTAATCGTGATTTGCTAAAAAAACGAAATCGCTGATCATTCTGCTCTCAAAAGTATCCTCGTAAGAAAAGAGGATTATTGAATGTAATGGC
>JAPYYZ010004358.1:0-20975 GCA_030522705.1 Eretmocerus eremicus
ATCAAATCAGGCTGGACAAACACTCTTAGGGTATACCCTAAGATTATATAACATCTATGGACTCGATTTCGTATTCACCTCTTTTTCCAACTGTCAGTACTCACTAAAGCTTATAATCTATGTCCTAATAAACTACTCATGTTACCGCCAACTTGAAATTGAAATGTCCATCAAACGCTCTCGAAAGAGCCACATTGTGCAAGAAGACACCTAATCTCACCAATGCTCCATTGACTACGGTAATCTCACATTGTCTTGGTCTGTGATGATTTGGAGCTTACAATTTTGACACTCTATTTAGAGGCTGAAGATTCTTTATCAGATTCTAGATATCTCACTGGATGAATGAGTGTTTTGGGATCTTCCCATGTGCGTTTTCCGAATTCAGATTAGCCTCTGATACATGGCAGCCTCTGTTCACAGTTGGAATCCAATTTCCCCACTTCCACTATCTAACATACACACGTACAAGCCTCGTTTGACAGGCTAATAGTAATTTCTCTTGAGACAGGTAGGTATTGAATAAAAATCAATTATTGACCATACTCAGATATCTTTGTAAGACTGTCAGGTTCAAGATTCGAAAAGATTCCACAGTGGATCTTTTTAAGAAAATGTATAGAGCTTCGGTAGGTCTGAGGATTCCCGTACATCACTCCATCGTCAAATGACGTGAGTACTTTTCTTATCGTAAGAAATAAATATGAGAGCTGCATATAAACCACGAATCGAAGTCTATCCAGTCTCAAAAATTTTGTAACTAGCTGAAAAATGCTCTGCTACTGGCTCATAATGCTATAAACGAGCTATAAGATCACATGACTCACAGGACCTCAAATTGAACGTATTTACCAAAATGATCTAATTGACCTTGTAGTACAGGATACATTTTTTGCAATAGAAAGAGAGATGAATCGCGAAAGCGAATTCATCGATGTCAGAGGAGAAATTCTAGGAAACGCAGCATGAAACAGAAGATGAGCAAAATCTCGTGCAAAATATCCGAAGAGAGAGGAACGGCATCATATACGGTAATTCCCTTGAAGGACGCGCATTCGTGCGTCCGATCGAGCCGGTTGATCGCTTTACGCGCATCTCGTGTTTGGATAAAACGCTCGTGACTCGCCCATGAATGAGCGGACGTAGGTGCGCCACCGCCGATCATCTTCCTGGTTCGGCGAACAAATGATTGGTCGCGCTCTCGCAGAGGAATTTTCGTAAACGAGGCACAGCCTGACTCATTGATATTCTGCTGACACTTCCATGGAATCTGCACCTGATATGCTCGTGACCACATTGTCGTCATCATCTCCATTTTTTACGAGATTGCTGTTTTTTAGTTGTCTTTGGAGCAAATTGTGAGTTATAATTTACAAGATCATCACCATGAAATATCAAAGATCAGCGATGTAATTGATCCTCGACTCGGAGCTGAGTCTGACTGCGGATTCAGTTATGCCGATTAATTAAAATATAAGTCACTCCTCTGCAGTATGATTGGTTGATGGCGCGCTGATCGCAGCTCTCGCGAGAATTTTCTGGGTGAGCAAATGTGGAATGCGGAAAAATGTACGAGTCACAGGGTGACGCTTCATGAGTTTATCGCGCCAAACATTTTATCAATTCAGTTCGACGACATCGATTATAGGATAATTACGACATTGTTCAAATCAGTTGATAACAAGGATGGTCGAAGGAGTCGTCATGGATACTTGAATGATCATATTGATTGCTTCACTACTGTTTTATTTATTCAATTCAAGCAAGAAATCTTCCAAGAATAGTCGAGAGGATAGTATAGCATGGCGGCATATATTTTTGTTATCTTCGTAAATTGGGCTGAGGCTACTCTGAGCGAGTGAAAACATTCATGTTTTACTGTTGAATTCAGACCTTTGTCATGGGAAGATATGTGGTTGTGAGAATTTCAAGAGCTTACTTTAAGAACAAATCAATTGATTGATAGAATAGCGTTGATCTAACTTGAATGTTTTTGATTAACATAGGCTGGAGGGCCTAAACGTTCCCTGATTATCGAACACGGAATGTCAAAATATTTTCCCCAATCAAACAATTAATCAATACCGCGATTACCAACAATAAGTCAAAGTACCATCATAATCTATTGGATCGAGTTCCTGAGTTCTTCTCTCCTTCACATTATAGAGCTACCAGAATTATTGGATGTGGGCGTTCTGGTTAGCAAGACATGGGAAGAGGATGCAAAAATGAAAAGTTCATAAGATTTGAAATGACCGCAAACTGCCCAAGAATCTCACGATTTTGTTGTCGCAAGTTCTGTCACTCTCAATATGTCTCCGTCCCCGGTGATAATTTTATAATGTGAAAAAATGTGATTCTATATGATTTTATGGAATATTACACGCTGATGACTCCGCTCCTTCAAAGATTTGATATTCAAATGAAAATTCTGCCTGAGACACCAGGTTATCGGAGATATTGATTCTCATTGATAAATAATTCTTATCAGTGATCATCTTTACTCTGTCCATACAGAATTATATTACGCAAGATCTTACCAGCACATATGTTAAGTCTTCTCCGTAGAAAACTATTCTACTCT
The DNA here is from genome assembly GCA_030522705.1 of Eretmocerus eremicus. Classification (NCBI taxonomy): domain Eukaryota; kingdom Metazoa; phylum Arthropoda; class Insecta; order Hymenoptera; family Aphelinidae; genus Eretmocerus; species Eretmocerus eremicus. The sequence continues at coordinate 2,585 of JAPYYZ010004358.1, forward strand.
CGTATTTTTGGTAAATGGAAGATGAGACGAGAAATTAATGAAATAGCTCCGACTGATTGATAGATATTTACGAGCATCTTTTTCTTGATGAATTTTCCTTTGACAGAACAGGATTCGTATGAAAAAATACATCTGAATATTCCTTTAGGCTTGTTTGATGACTCTCCTCATTCTTAGATTTCGCACCTCTTTGGGATTGTACGTCTTTCTAAATGCGTCACTCGTGCGCTGTTATGAGAACTCATCCAGCTCCAGATCTCTCAAAAACTTATAGTGATCTGTACGCTTCCTAATTTTTGGGCCCAACCATGAGCCATGCGAGTGAAACTTGCATTGTGAGATGGTAAGTATGGTAAATGCTACCGCGGTCCCATGAAAAACTGATTCTGCTCGAAAAGAGGTTTCAGTAAATTTAGATTTTGAGCATTTGAATAATGGAACGGGTGGATAATCAGTTTTTCATTGAAGCAGTTTGATTGGACAAGAATTTTGATTGACTTCACAGTGGGCAGTATTTGATCAAAATTTTAGGAGTCAGATTTTCAAGAGAAGTCTCACTGAATTTTCCAAAATTTCTTTTTTCATCCTTCTTTTGCTGAGTCGTAATTGCATGTAAACAATTCAGTAGGTAGGACTAGTCATGGAGGTAAAAGTGAAAATCGCCTCTCTAAGGACATCTATGAAGTATGTTGAGAGTGCCGTTGAATTTGAAGTTATCAAATCGGTGTCATCTGGGTACGACAAAAATCGCCTTGAGTACAAGTCCTTTAGGCCATACTGCGACCAATAATGAAGCTACTTTCAGTATTCTATTTTTGAAACTATTTCCATATATATATGGTACAAAATCAATGCATGGTGTAGAAATACCAGCAAAGTTTGAAACTTATTGAATCAATTGCCTATAAAAACGTATACACATAGTCCACAATCCAACTTTAGATTGTATGTTGCTCACCAATATGCATAATATGCTATGTAAAGTTGCGACTCTAGGTGGCAAAGAAGACCATTCTCGACGTCATCAATACAAAAACGTTCTGCCTAGTTCGTATGAACATTTTCATTCAGATGAGGTTATCATTTCTGCCAATGAATTTGCCAACAGTGCCACTATCGACTTTACAGCTGATTTTGACCGCTGGAAATTTTTCTACGCATAGCTCGTGGATTCCATTACGAACATTCTCAAAATCAATTTAATCAAAAACAACTACACATGTTCGAAAAATCTAATCAGAAGATTTGGATTACACAATTCATTCTTATAGAAGAAGTGCACTTTTGTATTAGCAGAATGGTGTATTCTGAAGGGCGATTAATTATGATCATTTCTCCAGTTAATGCGAAAAATTCCTGAAGAAAATCATTGACCGAGTTTTTTTTCTATCTTCTGCTACTTCATAGAAGTAAAAAGATCGTATATCTCATTCTTTGCGGGCTACTCAATTCATTTGCTTAGATTCGCAATGAATTTGCTTGAAATATCATGGGTTAGCAAATGTTAATATTCTGGTACCAAGAGTAAGCTTGAATCAACAAGAAAATGATTCTTGACAAACAAAGTAAAAGTCTCAGGTGATCCTTGATTAAATATCACGAATCCCCAAAATACATAGCGAGATTTATTTGGTGAGATTCCTGTGAAATTATTACTCACCGCAATCATCTAAAAAGTTTTGTCCTCTTCGTAACAGAGTCAGAGAGAGAGAGAAAAGTTCATGTGGCATGTAGTGAAAATTGTATCTATCCTGTGAGACTGTGGATTGTATTTCGGGCACGCATCTGATGACCGGGAATAATTAATCGCATTTTTGTTACGACTCAACTTTTTTGAAGTGTTTCGATCTCAGCAGAAGTCTGGCACCGCACGTTTTTCGACAAACAAGGGATGTAAATTCAAATATTTTCATCAATCATCGTGCAGAATAATTAACGCAATAACGAATAACACTTTTCCGTCAAATCATTATGTCATTCAATCATATGGTTGTCATCCAAGTCCACCAGCGAATAGTCGATAATGGGTATATTTGAGTTCACTCGAATTCTAGATTTGTAAGATTTGAATAAATCCAGAGATTCGCATGCATGGCAAACGTACAATCTGGTCGAGGCTCTCGTCAACAATGTCTCTCTAGTCTCCATCAGAGTCGGTCTTGAGCGAATGATACACAAGTAGGGATAGAATTTGAAAGATGATGGTGAGTGACGACTGTCATTGTTACGGTTGGGCAGAGCTGCAGTTGCAGGAGATATGGTAATTAAGGGGTAAGAAAAGCTCTATCTTACCGACATTCATCATAAATTGATTCAAAATAAAACAAAACGGTATTTCGAAAAAGTAGCTTTGAATCAATTTATGATGAATGTCGGTGAGGTAGAGCTTTTACATGACCTTAAAGAGGTTCCATGCTTATTAGTCTTTTTGCGAGCCTACGTTTTGGAATTTAGTTTATCGTGCACCGATGCAAGGTGCAGTTATTTTGGGAAATGGGGATGAATTCTTCCCTTGTCGGGAGCGAAGGAAACTAGTTGCTCGGGCCCGAAACAGTCGTGCGTGCTCCGGCATGACACATATTCTCGTTCCAGGAGCCTTAAATTGGCATCCGAAACTTCGAATTCCGGCAATAGCAAAGGAAACTATTTTTTGATATCATTGCGGCTAGACGCTAATTCTTTTTCCGAAACAGCAAATAAAACTGGCGCTTCATACAGACTGTACTGAATTAGTGAATTGCTAGGGAAATCAGTAGGAATTGAAGAGTACCATACTATCTCGCGAGTGGATATCATCGCTCGAGGTAAAGTCAAGAGCGATAAGAAACCGGAAATGAATGTTTCTCTTCAAGCTCAAGTAGCGTACTGTGATTTTTACCACACCAACATAATCGGAGTACGCTTTGCTATCGGCCTAAGGAGCAAGAGCGAAACACGGATTTTGGCCCCTGGTGATGAGGAAGTTTTCTTGGTTTTCATGGTTTTTCACCAAGAATTATTCAAGATTTGGTACTCATATAGGTACACGCGCACTCTTTATGAGCCCGTTCTGACTTTGTATTTGTTTCGCTATTATACTTGAGAAGTAGGCAGATTGAAAGTCACAGTTACGACTGACAGAGATACTTGGATGGCAAGCTTATTCGTTTTCAGACTCTAAGGCAGTTGATTAATAGGCTCTTGCTCTTCCCAACACTATACTTCGACCTATCGGTTTGCGCCTAAGTTGAAATCACTGCATCATATACTAGGAGGGGGTCACAACTTCGGATCATGGATTTGGTTGAAAATCAGGTAATAGTCTCCTCCTGGCACCAAAAGATGAGATCTAAAGCCGCAGAGTTCAATGCTCAAGCGTTTTCGGGTTACAGTCTATGACATCAGCATTGCAAATATATCTGTCGATGTCACTCTCTAACATGAGGCTCTATGGGCAATAGTCATGTGCTGAGCTATGACTCAAGAATGATTGGACTTCAGACCTTGAAGCTTAAGATATCATTAATTGGCATCAAAAGGAGACTTTTCCCAAAGTTTCAGCCCAATCTATGATACAGAGTTGTGACCCCCTCCTGGTTAGTATTCAGACTCATTCGTCTACCTGTTACCTGTACCTAACTAATACAGGTAACAGTTCTCAAACAGCTTGTGACCCTTGAACCATAATTGATCCTTTCATGCCAAGAGCCACCAACACCGAGACCAACACACTCTCCACCACGGGGAGACCACCCATCATTGCCCAACCCAACGACCGATCGTCAGCCGATCCCAGCGCTCGAGCTTGCAAGCTCTCGACCACCATACGATCGGCGCGCCGGTCGTTCCACTCGTCTCGCTCTCCACACATATCGTCAGTGCGGCAAAGTGCCGATATGCCGATCCCCACGCGGCGCGTAGATCGAGTTAATACACGTATGGCACTCACGATGTACACAGAGTATATCGCGAGGAGTCGGTTTGTGGGAGCGCGAGAGAGAGAGAGAGAGCTTCGTTGGCCGCGGATAAAAGAAGCGCACCGGGCTCGGCTATCAGTTTCGCAGCTCAGTCGCGCCCGGCGTGCGCGCCGAGGCATCAACTTGCCGATATGATGCGATGTCTCGGCTTCAGTTGCGGCTCGCCATAACTCGCGCCCGGACACGACTTCAAGGAGCCCGCACCATGAGAGGCTCGATCGGTACGGTTTTATGACAGTGGCTCACGTCCTTTTTGGCTAATTCGAGTGCGGAGGGTGTACACGAGTGCGCATGAATGGGCTGCCAGCGGAGAATGTCGAAGAAGCAATGGCTCGCCCTGCTGATGCTCTTCCTGCTCTACCTGCTCGTGGGCGCGTCGATTTTCTACGCGATCGAGAAGCCGCTGGAGCTCGAAAAAGTCAGACTCGCTCGCACGGAGCGCATCGAGATCAACGGTGAGTGTTTGAGGATCGAGGCTATTGTCCCTTCGCATGTTCTTGCCACTGTGCGCGTACCGATCGATGATCGATTTCGAGGGGAGATAAGCCGAGACGGGGATAAGAGCGACGAGTGTTTAGACTGCGCGAAACGATACCGATCTCACGCGAATACACTCGTGATCGCTGCGGGGTGGATGGTATCGACGTGGAGCTTGGTTGCACTCGCATTGTATGATTGTACATTTTAATCCCGATCAGGGAAATTTCTGATCGAGAGCTGGGTCAGTGGATCGTAGCGATACGGTACGAATGATTTCAGAGACATGTAGTAGTGTCTACACGAGTGAGTTTCACCACCAATTGAACGATTAATCCAGATAGGACTGCATCCGGATCAAAATTTTCATGAAATTTTCAATCTGAAGAGTATAGTAGTATGACTTTCTGAAAGAAGCGCCGATCTATACCTCACGAATCGAGAAGGGATGTTTATCCCTTCGAGCTGTTGGCGAGTGCTAAATAGCGTGTCATCACTCTTATATCTCGCGAGCAGCATTGAATTTCGAAAATGGCCACTCCGGATATCGGCATGCGCGCAATCTGCTCGGTCATTTGCTCGATCTCTCTCGAGAGGTCGATCGATCATTATCCGACGCTTGGTGGAGGGCCGCAGCGGACAAAAACATCCTGCTCGATCTTGGCCCCTGGCGAACTCGAGAGCCACTCCACAAAAGCGCCGCCTATGTATCCGACGCACGAAACCCGGTCTCGATACCGCGCAGATAACGATCTCCGCAATCGATGATAAATATACTGTAACAAATTATTCACTCGCGATACGAGGATGTATATGGGCTCGGATTACATATCTTGTAATCGGCGTTTGCTCCGCTCTCTCACAATAATCGGTCGAGGTCCCGATCGGCCCGAGTTCCGCGAGCTCGTTTTCCGCGATATATCGAAAAGCGATCCGTTGTTTCGAGCGATGAGCTTCACGATCCTCAAGCGTGACGCGCGGAATCTGTCGCACATATTGTGACGATCGCGACAACTGGGATTATCCATCCCCGCTACAACGCGCCGGTTTTTTTTTTTCAACGATTTAAGTGCGACTGGTCCTGCGATGCGCAAATTATTCGCGCAACGATTCGGCGCGACGATAAATTATTTCATCTGACGACAAGTGCGCGTTGGGACGGATGAATTTTGACTACCTACTTTTTTGTTAGTGAGTATATATACGGACCGAGCTATTGCTTTGCGCGCACTTATCGCCTATTACGATCCATTATGCGAGTTACTAAAGTGTGTGATCTAAGCGTATATAATAACCTTACCCACCACTGTAATAAGACTTGCTGTACGTGTGTATAGTCTTACGGTGCTATGCGATGTTGACTCGAGGTAAACAGTGTGTGCGCATATCGTTCGGAACGGAAATCGTTTCGGCAGTGCGGCTGATAAGTCGAACTAAAAATAGACCCGAAAATGCATAGCGGTGGTCCTCGACGGAAATCACACTTCGTACTATTGGTGCCCAAGGGAGATTAACAGATACGAACTCGTCTCAGCTCGTATACCGTTCGTATTGTTCCCACGAGACGGAAAAGATATGAGGATTCGTGACGGGCCGAAAACTCTAGTAACAGCGAATGTCTGACTAGGATTGGGTTCAATCGGAAGTGATTCATTGCAGACGAGATTCCACGTATTTAAATGCGTCAGGACTGCGATATGCACGATCCACAGGCCCTGATCGTCCAATTTTTTTTTCAACCTTGATCAATCTTGAGAGCACTAAGCAAACTGAATTTCGCACACTCCAAAAAAATGGTGTGGTGAATTTACAGTGAGCGAGCATCTGCCGGCCCCGAAGCCATTATGGGGATTATGATTCTCGATGATTGGTATTGAGATTGTGCTTTCGGTCTTTGGAAAATTTCAACGATCTCATTGGAGGTCCCAAACACTGAATTCCAAGATTGATTATTTTACTGTCACTTAGGAGATGCGGCACCATTTCAACAATTTTGAGTTTGATAACACTTCATAATTGTGAAAAATACTGCTACGATGATTAAACTACGTTCTATGTACCCATGAGTCCTGCAGGATCCCTTGAAGGCTTAATTATGCTCGGAGAGAATTTGCTCAGTTTTACAATGTTTCCTTGATTTATAAAGATTTTTTAATTTATCTATCCTTGGCACGAGGAGCTTTACATTTGTTCACAAGAAAAAAAGGTGGACTCAACGCATCATCAGCACAAAGTGCATCGAGATATTTCATTTAACGATTTGTTTCAACCTAATGCAAGAAGATTTCGTAAAGTATTTCGAGCCTCTGAATTACCGAATGAACGCGGCGAGCAATCTGAAAACATTCACATCTTTGTGAACGATCGCGGTACAAGGGTTGAGTTTGATGAATATCACAAATATTTCAGATTCTTTTCGTCGATCAGACGAATTGAGTTGTTCAGAATCAATCGATTAGATCAATGCCAAGTTTGTCATTTATAGGCTTTGGAAATACTTATTTCGTGATCGGATGATACCCTTTTTTATGAAGTTTCTCCACTTGTAATGGTCAGAGATAATCAATGTGTCCCTCACTAAACTTATCAGTTTCTCTGCTATAAAATATTACTCAAACGACGAACTGACATGTGGAATTATGGCATTTGATTCCTCGATAAAGATTCATGAATTCCCTGGCAAATTCGTAACTTGAAATGAATTGTCAGTCCTTTGAGAGGTTTCGTAAGTTTTCCGTCAAATTCTATGCAGAAACACAATTCTTACATTGTTCGTTTGCTCTTCCTTTTATTCGATAGAACTGCAACAAAACCGACTGGTCTATGATAAAATCTTGTGTTTGAGACGTTCATAAGTAATTCATCAATTGTTAAATTCAGTCGATTTTGAGGGCCTATCATCCAAAACTGGTGATCCAAAGATCTCTCACCGGGTCGACTATTCACGGGCAAAAGCGGAAAGAGACAATCGTCCGAATATGAAACAGTTAGTTACATCGAGGATTCACCCACGTTCGACTATGATTTGGGCATTCTAATATGTTCAAAAACGACTAATGTGAGTATTTCGGAAGTAGATTATTTGGTTATTAATCCCTATACACTCGCCGAGTCTCGCACACATCCTCGAGCAACTTTTATCGCCATCGGAACGCGCCATCAGACGATGCCTCTTTGATCATATAGTTGTCCACTTTTCTCTCTCTCTCTCTCTCTCTCTCTCTCTCTCTCTCTCTCTCTCTCTCACACACACACACACACACACACACACACACCCGGACACACACATATCACAAACTGCTCATACATCGCATTTATTTTAAATCGATGTAAGTATCACGGCTAATACATAACGAGAGGCAGACGATAAGCGCGGTACGCGTGGGGGCCGATTATTATCTGTGCAAGCACAAGTGTACCGATCATGCAGCGCTTCCGCGCCATTGCTCGTGGATTTTTCAATTATCGGCGCGCGATTCGTCAATCCAACTATTTCTCATCCCGTCTCATCCATACTCTCGCTGCGTGGCGGGAAATTGAGGGCATATAAAAGCTCCGCCTTGTTATAATAATAGTCGAGATTACGCCAAGAGCTTTCCTCGGATCACTTTTTCGTAATATTATTTTATTTTATTAGTAGATGACTCGGATCGCAATTTTGAATTATTTTATGATGAACTGATGTCGGTACATGGAGCCTTTTCTCGAGAGGAAACCGATCGACCGCAGAACGAATCCTTCCACGCGCTGATCTCAACTGAGGCCTGAAATGCCAAACTTGCTATATGTAAGCAATTTTGCGCACGTGGAAACAACTTCTTCAAGTTTTGAGAAGCCGTGCAGAAGATCTTGTATGCTGATGGAATTCTGAATTTTGTTCATTCGAGAATAATATTCTGCATTTTGACATGTTCGCATCAGTCGAAAATGAAGCCATGATCACTCAAAGAATTCTCTTGACAGTATATTTCGATACAAGGGCGTAAAAAAATGTTCCGCATCCGAGTGGTGTGTTTCCGGCCTTAACCGAAGGCGAGGATCGGAGTCGTCACGAGGATGCGAATAATAGATTTTACTCCGTTTATCGAGCTATAATTTTTGAAAATCTGTGATTGAAAGTTGCCAAACTGTGCGCAAAGTCAACTTTCATGCACAGAATGCTAAAAAATATTTCAGCTTTTGAAAGCAGTGCGGAAGCCTCCGATTCTCGACCTTATTCCACGAAGAAAAATGGCAAGAATTTGAATCTTCCGCGGGTTCGGCATTTGAGCATTACATACAATCTTCACTTCGATTCCAATTATGTTCTTTTCCAAATAGCGTTCTTACTTTCATTGGGAGTTGCACAGATTTATTTTGTCTTCGAGGCCTATTTATTCATACCGTCACCAGGAACTACTTTGAACAGACGGCATACCTTACGAACAACCGAGAAAAGATTTGCATATCTTCGTAGATGGCAAGGCATGTTGGCCGCGGATCTGGTTCACCAAACCGACCTATTGAAGGCATGCGTATAGGCGACATTTTGCATCGATGCGGAGGTCTCTATTAGCTGTGCGTCCATTCACAACGAATTTTTCCGAGGAAATATTCTTGAAGTGAAAAAATTTGTTTTCAATGATTGATTTTCTTAGCGTGTTTTAGTTATTATAATAAGGCACCCTCTATTATAAGACATGCCTTGAATTCAAGACACTCAAGGCTTGACTCGGAGAAATATGAGGCACGTTCCGAATATAAGGCATGTCTTAGAGGAAAGTTCGAAATAAGCATAGAGATATTTGTAATATCTCTATGGAAATAAGGCATGGCTTATATTTGAGCCATGCTTCAAAATCTGCGTCACGTGCAGGTTATTTGGATAAGCATGTTTCGGTTCAGGATTGAGTATTCATCAGGATGATACATGGAATATCAGAGAGACGAACAATGTTACCAGTTCAATTTCGCAAAATACTTATCGTATAATGACATGCAAGGGGCAGAGATTGTTCTCTTTGTACATAATGACTCACTCATATTCTATTAAACCATGACATATTTCCGTTTCGCGAAAAATGCTCATCACTATGGACCGGCATTTCCAGCTTTCCGAGAAACAACTGTCGTGATACGCACGCTCCAAGCTCACGCTACGTCACCTCACATATTTCTCAGTTGTGCGAACAGATTCGCTTCGTGGTATTTTTGTATAGATTACATAGGTTATCCTGTTCATAGAGCATATACAGCGGTTCAGAGTTTGCAATCAAAGGAAATTGTAAAATATAGAGATTCTACCTGTAACATACGACGAAGGATATCGAAAACTAAAATATAGCATGATTTATCTTTAGCAAGAGAGATTTTTTGTTGGGTCCAGACTATCTTGAGTAGCATATGGCACGGCGCTTATTACACCTTTTGGTCACGTGATACTCACATAAAATCTGGAAGAATAACTCCCCGTGCAATAGTAGAGATCTTGTCCACAAATTTTGCTAATTTTCCGAAGCAACATTCAAATTGCACCTCAAACGTTTCCTACTCATCATGAACCGTTTTGTTCCAACTTCATTCCTACTTTGAATAACCCAAGATTTGAATTCTAGACACGACAGAGTTTAAGATTTCAAATCTACCGAGAGAACAAAAAAAGATTATATTATTTCCTTTATACGGTCAGAGCCTTCAATATCGGTGGTCAATGGTTATTGAGCCTTGTTCAACCATGGTGACCATCAAATATTTTTGTCAGCCCATATTATCATAGAATACTACCCTGTGTTCAAGAAACTATCGATTATTTCTCGATTTTCTGAGACTAAATTTAGAAAAGAGAATGTTATATCTTTTTCGTGGCTTAACCTCGCAAAACTTCAGTTTTTTCAGACTGCGTCATATGTCGTTTTAAAATTGAGGGAAATGCCGTCTAGATCGATAATTTAATTATAGGAACGGACTTTGGCAGCTCTCGAGGGCTCTTTTTGAATCAAAATATGGCCGATTTTTCCTCCATCCCAATTTTGTCTAGGGTCACAATCAACGGTGGCCCGTAACGGAATGCGAATTTCGTTATTGAGGTAATCTTAGATAGAACCAAGGCAGAGAAAATCGTATGTTAATAACGGAATGTAACGTAATTCAAAATGAATTTCGGGCACATGCGCCCCTGGTCACAATGGAGTAGTTCCAACATCATTGCATGTAGTCATTATTGAGACCAGTGTAACAGGTAAGAATTCCTTTTTGAGCATGTGATAGAAACAGTATGCGAGAAATTGTATTCAGCATCAAAGTATATGAATTTCATTGAAGCACAGTATCAATTTAGTCATGATTAAAAATTATTATACTCTAGTAATAATTGATTACCACCCTACAATTGGCCATGATATTGCACTTGCAAACAGTAATTGAATTGGATTCTTTGTTCTTATAAATTTGAGCTCACATTAAAATCAAGCTGAACCTTTTACATAGTTGCAGAGAAGAGCAAAGCGTGTAATCGCCCTCAACACTCTTTCAATCTGAATAAATCAATGGGCTTTTCTTATGAAGCTCGTACATTGGAATAAACATGGTCTCATATGGTTAAAAAAAATCATAATCCAAAGTGTGTCTGAGTAGATTGGCATAAACTCTGTCTCTTACTTTGCCTACTTAGTTCCGAGCATTATCTGTTCCCAAAGATTTTTTTTGGATTAGCAAACTTACAGTTAGAGATAAGAGTCGTGATACTGACTTGTCTCTTGCCCATTTGTATAACTACGGAGCATTTACAGAAGTAATTAATCACTTGATGGAAGATCTGAATCATGTAATATTCTATGTATTAATCCTCTTGTTCATTTGAGATTGATTCTATCGGTTTTTGATCCGTTTGATTATTGACTATTGAAAGTAAAAGTTTGTATGATTATAATTAAACACTGCGCAGGGAAGCAAAAAAGCATAGACGGAAACCCTTGTAAAACTGTTCCCAGAATCAGAAACTGTCATTGGTTTAATGAACTATTTGTATCTTTTGTTCCGCTACAGTACTTTGAAGGATTTCGAGGAAACTATACCGTCATTGTGATTTACCTTTCCAAAAACTACGGAAATCGATTAGACCAAAGCTTGGCAATGACACTGTATTGAGCCGCACCTTGAAGTCATTCAAGAAATTACGCAACAATGTCATTATTGATCTCTGAATGAGCTGACCGTGAACCTTGCAACTATTCACTAGCTCATCACACCCGTGCGCATCTGCCCAGCAGAACAGAGACACTAACTAGTCTTCAATGGGGGGGGGGGGGTATAATTCTTTGTAAATATCAATTGTCGTCAAGGATGAAATAGATTATGTTTTCCAAAACAGTATGTTTCAAGAATTTGATTTCAGCGTATGCTAGGGGTGCATCAATATGGCTCAACTTTATTTAGAATAACCTTAGAGTAGCTGGAAAAATATTTTGAGAGAATATCGTCAAATATCAAATGGAATCATGAGACTCCATTTTTCAAGGAAATTATGTAGATTGTCTAGTGCACTAAGTCAGTTAATGAGCTACAATTTATAAGAATCATTGCCACCCTTCTGGCACACAAATTCTCGAGTCTCTATCATGAACATACTTTACGCATGAACTATTTATATCATGCACCCACTCATTGAGTATGCTGGTTATCCGCTAGCAATAAATTCAGTTTATCAACTAAGGAATGAAATTCTTCATGCAGACAGCACAAAATGTTCGGACTTCTGAAATACACTTCAAGACCGTACTATTGCATCACATTCTAATCGGATTCCTCTTTCATTGGAGTCACATTGTTTATCATCGCCCACATTCCTCCGTTATCAAATTGAATGGAATTGATACACGAGCCCTGCGTTCGGGATCATATGCATTATTTTTGCTCCCTCGAAACTAGGATTTCATATCGATTCATGTTTTGAATTGAGGGCATGGCTAACGATCAATCAGAAATGCACACGTCGCTAGTACAAGAATTGATGTGGCGATTTGCTATGTATAAAATTTCTCGTAAAATTTGAAATTCAGATATCGGCGTTTCTTGCTGAGGCATGTAAATAAATCCCTTCTGTCGAGTTGACTTTGACTTTTGGATGTCGAGAATAATTTTGAAAAGTGCTCGCACAAACCTTGTCCTGCTTGAGCTAATTGTTGCAAGACTTCAATGAGTCAACCCCACCTTTGATGGTTTTATCATATGAATAATTCAAATGATGTACAAGTATCGCAGTCTTACTTGTTGAAGACGTCGCAGAGATTCAAGAAGTTGTCGGCTTGTAATGGGTAAAATAGATAGCTGATCAGCATCGGCATGACTGATTGAGAGTACAATTTCTGTCTCTAATTTCACTGATATTCTTGACTATCGATCATACACGAATTTATCATTACGAATGTATAGTCAATATGGAAAAAACTCGAGCAATTTCAAAGATATAGGAGAACCCAATTAAGATGAACTATTTTTCCCTCGATTTTTCCTCGATCCACTCCCAGCCGAATCTCAAGATGAAATGATTCTCAAAAGAGCAAATTCACAAATACATGTTCATCGATAGTTATGAATGTCAACAGAATCTATGAATATAGTGAAACGCTTCGATTCTTTCTTTAGACACTTTAGGTGTATGAAAAATGAATGGTATTAGCGTATTAGCTGTCGGAAGCCAAGGTATCGTTTCATTCGTCGTCTCCCATCAATTGTTACATTTTGATTGCAACCCAATTTTTGTTGAAAGTGAATTGAGTAAATCTTCAATACCTCAATGATTGCTTTGTAGATCTGAGAGAGATACCCGGAAATTTCAAGACCAGCTCATAGAATTATTGAGAAAATGATCAATGACTACAACGGATAGAGTGGAGTATGTCTGATTTCAGTGGCACTTTTAGTGAGTGTAAATTGTCGTTCGACCATATATTCATGAATAAATGAATAAATAATATCTCTGCTCAACAGCTGAAACAGCCGGTCATTTTCAAAATTATGAAAGTGACAGCCGTCAATCAGAAAGAATATGACTTTTAGTCAATCAAAAGTATTAAATGTGAGCAATTAGTCAAGGATTACTAAGAGTATATGTTCATAAATTATACAAGATTACATTGGTTCCCCTGAAGACTATGAAGGAAGGGAGCATGTTTTATGACTTAAGTGAACGCAAATTTCATCAAAAATATTCATTAGATGATCAATTATCAGTTTGGTATTCACCTCAAGCTTTATCAATTGAATGAAAGATGAATGAAAGATCGCGGCAGCACAGTGAATATACTGTGCTGCCGCGATCTTTAATTCTAAAATCTCATCAGCCCTTCCTATCGATTCCCATCGAGAAGGTCAATTACTTAATTGGCGATAAGTAATTCTTAGACAAAAAAGAGATTTCCATTATTTGAATTTCGAATTTGTGTTTGGAAACGCATCGTGCCCATCCCTTATTATGACCAAATGAATAATAATACTTACTTTGCCTCATCTATAAATTCGTCAAAGAATTCGACAGCAGGCTCATCTAATTGAAACGACAAAAAAGTAATTCCTTATCTTATTTGTGAGACGACATCAAAGGTTCTCAGCATTTTTTGACATTGTAGAATTTGTCCTTGGGCATAATGATATCTACACACTCGTGTTGTTTTTTTCTATGCCCGAATGGTGTGCCACGTTTATCAGACGTCTCAAATACTTCTTGTCGTAGATACCATTGTACTCATACGGCAGAAATGACTACAGTCAATAGTCGATCCACTGGGTGCTCCCATCTCTCTCGAGAGCAGATAAGTTTGTAACAATTCCATATTATAATCCTTCGTGCAACAATATCCTGCATCCTTAGAAATATTCTCGTAAAAAGGTGCATGGTAAATATTGCCAAAGATTTCCTTTTGACATGCTGTGCGTGAAAGTTGAATTTGGCAACTTTCACTCACAGATTGTCAAAGAACATGGTTCGATACATGGGCGTAAAACCTATTTTTCGCATTTTCGTGATGATTCCGAGCTTCACCTGCGGGTCGTGGCGAAAACCCATCACTCTGATGAAGAAACTTTTGACGCTCTTGTATAGAAATATACTATTTTCAGCACATTTACACGGGCTCAGTTCAATGTCCTGCAATGAGTCGATCTCATTGTGTTAGGAATAAAATTTCATCGCTAACATTACATGCTGCTCACTCACATCGTTCACATCCAATTGACAATTACTCGTTACAGTCGGGCGCGTAAGTAATTTGCCACCACTGGATACGGTAAAAGCCAGAGCGATTGAAGCAAATAATGCAATGGAAGCTTTGAGTAATCATGTAATTTCGAGCAATCTGCTTGGGGACCCGATAGCCGGATATCTTCAACTGCACGCAAACGTGTGAAAGCTATTGCGGAATCAGCAAAAGTTCGCCAAACGCAAGCTGCAGATGTGCAATGGCAAAATAATTACTTCTGGAAGCTGTGGAGACAACTCTCTGACCGCGATAATGTATACTTTGCTTATGCATGTTTCTTGAAGATATTGTCTAATTGACCCAACACATGTGAGTGTTCGATCGAACTCCATTCATCAAAGATTTTCTCGGTTCGTTTATTGGAGACATTCTCTTTCGAGCGAGAGATATATTAAATTCGCGCGCGATGGCTTCTTTTGACCATTTTATACTAATTGGTAGACGTATATGATGAGCACTCGGAGAGAGAAGGAAAAACTGATTGATTTATGGTCTCGGGGCGATATCACTAACGTGACACAAGTGACATGGTGAATTTGAAGCTCGATATCAATTTATCAATCAAATAGCTCCCATGCGAACGAAGGATGTGATGAGCATTCCTTTTTGAAATTGGATACTAGTGCTGATTAGAGCATAAAAAGAAGTAATAGAGCTGATATTTACATCCAATCAGTTGAACAGCCCTCGGGACTACTTTGATCCACTCTATTTTAGCCGTTACTTTGAATAGGTCCACTCTATAGTTTATTCTGTGATGGTTTACTTTGGAGCTCCTTTACTTTACCTTCAAATTGAGTCCCAGAGCTTCCCACGATAGAGTAAACCGAAGTTATATAACCAAAATACAAGTGGATTAAAGTAACACCGTTGGCCAAGTAAGTAGCCCCGGTTTACAGTCTCTTATATTAGAGATCATTAAACTCTTTATTCCAGCTTACGAAAGAAGCAGAAAAAATGCAAAATTTTGAGCAATTATAGCAGAGAGAAAAATGAAATCACTTTGTGACCTCGCAAAAGATCCAAGTACCTCGCATATACCACTTGTATTCTAATGAACTCGATAAACCAGCTCTTCTGTAAAATGTGTCACAAGGCAAAAGTATCTCTGAAAATTGAATTGCGTCATTGCGAACTGGGATATACGTATGGCGCAATAATAACATTAGACATAGTCATGCAAACGGAGCAATGGCTTCAAGTCATCGCATATTCTCAAGGCACCGATCTTCAACATAATTCATATTTCTTATAGGGAAGGTCCATTATTTATTATTTGAATGATAAGCATTTTTTTAGACTTTCAGTAAAAATGTTTCGAATAAAGAATTCACATTGTAGAGTGAATTTACAGCGGAATTGTGTACCCACAACAAATAGTTACATTAGAATAAGGAATGATGATCGCCAGATTCCAAGGCTGACGTTATCACTTCATAATGTCTGGTGTATGTTTATCTGACAAAAAGGACGAGACTTCTATTGGCGATGATAATACGATTACTCATATATAAGGAAGATACAAATTGTTCCTAGTATACGCTAAATGTTTCAAATGCCTCTACTTTGTTACAAGCTATTGAAATGACAAGTCTGGTCATCTAAAAAACATCAGGAATTCTTATCAAAGTACACACAAGCATACCCACCCATTATCTTCATACTGATTCAAATAACGCTCTTCTTCCATGAACTTCACGAGTATACGGCAGTATGGATTCGTCGTGAGGATTTGTCTGATTACCTTCAAAAATGTTGTTTTGAGATTTGGTTAAAGAGATTTATGTTTCGAATGATGCTTCTTCTATCAGCTAAAGCGTGTTTACTTTATCGCTGAAGCATGAGTGATGATCAGTTGTCGGTCCCATAATTTTATCCAGACAAGAATCATGTTTGATCCAAAAGATTGGCAACAAGTCTCGCGCGAGTCTTTCACGTGATTATTGACTTTATACCACATGAGTATGACACACTTATTAATTCTCAAGTCTCTTTGTCAAAAGATGATGAGTTGAGTCAAGACTGGATCATCCAGTCGCGTTAATTTCTCTGTTGGCCGAACCAATTTCTTCTGCGGAAGAGGTTAGCCAGTCTCAAAAATAACTCTCAATGTGCTAATGATCGTTACGTCTTGATCAAACTGATACGTATACGTATCGGTATTTACTCGGTAGGCTTAGCGCACAGAGAGGTGCAAATTGTTCCTGAGAATAGCCTGTTATTCAATCTTGATACTTTTTCAATCATTGATATGTGAGGCCCGAGTAGACACTACTACCTGGTATCCGAAAGCAAATTGGTCGATGGTGGATGTATTCTCAGCTTGAAGTAGATTTCACCTTTTGATTCATCTAACCTGCGACTGAGCAAGTTCACCCGGAAAGACATACGTTTGTGAACGAGTGTTTAATGTTCCTGCGTGACTGATCACACGTTGGATCCACGGATATGATTAATGCGTAAAAGTTCAGAGGGCTGAGGGTTGCATTTGCTCAATGGGGTCCGTGAAATTCAATTTGCACACGTAAAGAGTATGAAATCCAAACCGTCCGAAGATTCGCGGATGATTTTTAGCCGAAAATGAATCTCTTTAATATTCCAGACTGAAAACTAGAGCTGCTCATGTTATTGAGGATCATCTGAGCTGATACACGAAAACCTTCTACTGATTTCGGTGTTTATGGCATTGTATATAACGCATACCTTTCTTAATATCATAAATTTGAATCAGATTCACCGACTTCTTCAACATTTCGATTTCATCTCGGATTATTATGAATGTCTCCGAGAAGTTGAACGAGAAGACTCTTATTGTGACAAAAACCCACTGATATTAGAAAAAGATTCCGTTCTACAAAATGAGACATGGGAATATATTTTGTGCGTCCTCTTGAAGTCTACAAGAAGTAACGTCATGTGTTTTTCGATGAAATCGATTCCTTCTGAATCACGCTGGATCGATAGAAAATAATTTCACAAAATTCGATGGATCCAAAAAAGTCTATTCATATCAGGGACGGGGCATTCTTCCAAGTTTTGTGAAGAGTCATCATCCGTATTTTTCGATAACATCAGTGTCTTTAGATTTGAGAAAAATCTTCAAAAAAGATCAAATAATACACTCTATACGTAACATGTGCGAAAAGTTCCTACACTAGTCGCCACCGTGCATGCAAACATTCATGCATCCTTTGAAATTCTTCGCCCACCTAGAATGATTCTTACGCCTTGTAATCTGTGACTCGTTTGGAAACTGCTCGTCGTACTTCTTGCATGTACTATTTGGACTTTTTTCATTAAAAGACCACCCAGTAAACTGATTCTTGAAGTAAATCCATATTTAATTCGGCTAAAAGAAACACCATTTTTTGCAAACAAGTTCTAGAATTTGGAATTTGAGTTTTTAAAAGATTGGTGTATCATAAAAGTGAACGGTATATAGCTGCAGTAATATAGAATTTCCAAAATCCAATGACAAGAAAAGAATGGGTAAATAATAATCATGCGCGAATTTTGCTCACAATTTGATTTCGGGTCATACATATCGAATGTAACATCCATGGAAAGGACAATCATTACTCTACCGGAATTGTACTTTACGTTGGAAGATTAGATTGGTCTTACACAACTCCTGATAAAAACTCGTATAACTTAGAGAAAACTTGGAACTCGCTCTAGACAGCTCGACGCCTCATTGCTTGACGTGAGCATTTTGCGAAGCTT
>JAPYYZ010004359.1:0-10627 GCA_030522705.1 Eretmocerus eremicus
ATTTCACATCCACGGGTTCCAAAAAATCGCGCGAGTCCAACGGCGCCAAGTTCGCGAGAAAAAAGCATCGCGTCTCGGAGCAAGCTTTTTAAAAAATCGCACGGCGTCCCCGGCGTCGACTCCACCCAACGCCTTCAATTTTCATCCAAAAGCTACCCCGGGGATCCAAAATTCGCGCAGAATCGGAAAGCGAGCGTCGCGCTTGCCGATAGCGTGTCGTCGCGCAAAATCATAAATCGGCAAAAGGTAAATATTGCAGAAGCGAGCTCGGCAACAAAGCGTGCTATTTTTTCGCCAAGCGCGACGCGCATGCGCCAAGCTTTACCGAAGGGGAAGGACTCCCTTGCCTCGTCCCTCGGGAACCACCAAGTGCTCCCCGTTCCCGGACGAGAGGCGAGGAAGCGAGGAACTTGCCGCAGTCTGCGGCTCGTGTCCGGGGTGTAACTTTGCGTCTTCCCTGTGCAGGTAACATATCTGTGCATCGTAACTGTGTATGTGGTGGTGCGGGACTCGCGGCTATATCGAGCTGTCCACGAACTTGCGATCAGACTTGTTGAAAAAAAAAGAACGTTAAAAAAAAGTGGAAAAGAGCGCACTATTGCCGGCTTGGAAAAAGGCGCAAAACGCAGAACGCACCAGAGTCGGCGCGGAGGCGGACGCATGCGCGTGCCCAGACGACGTATCACCTCTCGGAAGCGGAATAGCGACGTCTTCTACGGGTAGTCGAGAGGACGACATTGGTATCGAGTCGCGCGTCGAGGAGGACGCGAGCTCGCCTGCTCGGCTCGTCGGCCGGCGTCGGGGGTCGCAGCAGGTTTCGACGAGGAGAGGAGGGCGCCCTTGCCGGCTTTCGCGCCCGCACTCCGAGATAGCCCGCGCGTCTTATCAGCGTCGCACGATTTTTCGGCGGCCGCCTGTACACAACATACACAGAGCCGGGTGAGTTGCTAGCGCTGTGCGTGCGGTGTTCCATTCGATCCTCGGGCCCGCCTTTTTTCCCTCGCGATGCTCTTCTTTCTCTTGAACGGCTCTGACAACCGTGTGTACAAAATGATGCGTGTCTCGACCTGACCAAGAGAGAGAGTTCTTCACTCGAACCGTCGAATTTGCGAATGGAGAACCTCGTGCTCGAGACTCGTTGGCTCCGACCTGGGCATCTAGCTTAGGTGTCGGCTAGCGACACTGACTCCTGCTCCTTGTGTAGAGTTATTCATTAGCCTCGTTTTTCAGGGTTCCGGTTTTGAGCATCAACTGCGTGAACGAGATCTAGATTGCTGGCTTCAATTGGGATCTCAACGCTATTGGGTTTGTACGAGTGTTGCCGCATTTCTGTACTGCTGCTTTGAATTGATTTTCAGCATAATTTTATATGGGTTTCTTGCAACTGGTTGTCCTTACGCTAGTTTTCTCCAGTGCCAGGTTCACCCATGATACCGTGGAAACTGCAGACTCCACTTCTTGCATTGAGTGTACTGTGTTTTGAAAAATTCAACTTTGCTGCAAATAATATCTAGAGAGGTAAGCTCTTGGTACATTCTCACTTAAAATCCCATAGACTTGTTCAAAGTTGGTTACCTCTCCGTTTCTTCTAGACGGAATCGCAAAATCAGAGAGCTCTCATTGGAACGTCTCACCACATCTTGATTGTTTGCCATGGCTGGGAAACACAGGTAAATGAACTCTAGATAGAAATACATTCCACCACCTCATCAAATCAATGTTGAGACCACCAAAAACTGGGCTCTACACAAACATCATTTTATCTTATTATGACACAGGGAACTCATTATTGCAACACTGACAATTCATCATGCATGTTTCCCCATTTTCATCTTTTATACCACCCCGCATTAACAATTAAAGACACATTCTGTACACTTGTGTTTTAATTTATTTGTTTTTAGTTTGAGATTTAATCCCCGATGCATTCTCATGCATATTATCTTTCGCTTTTTAGAACCTGGGTAGAGGAGATTGTATTTTTGTTTTAATTTTTTGGGGAGTCTTGACGAATTAAACTTGCAATGATCCACAATGAATATAGTTCTTGAATGTCATTACCCTCAAGGAATGATAACTCTTATGATTGATGAATGAGCATAATTATTGACAAGGTTGATTTGAGAAAATTGATTTGAACTGGAACTCCCTTCTTCGCCACGAAGACTATGTAAGATGCATTTCAAGACGATGGAAATTAAAAGAGACAAGAAAGTGTTGTGATTTTGAAGAGCGAGTAGAAAATATGCATGATTAAGAAAGAGTGATAGTAAAAAACGAGTACAGTATCGTGGACATTGATACTTTGTTTCAGAAGGACTAAGCGAAAAAACAGGGATGAAAGTAGTGATGATTCTAACGACAGTGAGGATGAACATCCTACCAAAAAGTTTAAGAATATATCATTTGTCAAACGTGAAAAAAAGAGGGAGTTAGCAAGAACACAAAAAAAATTGAGTAGACTGTGTGACTCTGAAGAAAGCAGTGATTCCAATGAAAAAAATTCAAGACCCATTGCCCGTCTACCAATTGCTGTGAAAAAGAAACCATCTTTGTATAAAGAATATACCTCTACAGAAGTCACTGACTCGGATTCGGTTGAATCGAAACCGTGTAAATCTTCCAAATCCAACAATAGCTCAAAACCTAAGAAGAAAAAAAATACCACTCCATCAGATTCTGATTCGGGAACAATAAAGAGTGAAGATATATCAAGGAAGAAATCATCCAGTGTCAAGGCAAATGCTTCTAAAACCAAGAAACAGAGCGCCCAGAGTTCTAGCTCTGATGGCGAATTTCAAAAGTCCAAACCCAAATCGTTTGATAAATCGAGAATCACCGGTAAACGTATTTTTGAAGACACGTCTTTATTAGAAACTCCAAGCAAATCAGATGATGAAACTATACCTCTCAGTGACAGGGAAGTAATCCGGGTCAAAGCAATGGTCATTGAGAGGGGTGACACTATTACTAAAATCTGCAAGAATTTGGAAGATGAACTAGAGCAACAAACTCAGTATTATACGAAAAAAAAAATTTCTGTCCTCAGAGACGCCAAATTTATGGCTCACAAAGTTATTGAAATGTATAAAAATTCCATTGATAAACTTAAAAAAGATGCCACTGACTTTAGAAATAGTTACCAATCTTTCTTGGACACTTTCCGGGAAAAAAATGCAAGTGCTAACAGATCGATGTCAAAGGATTCGGCATCACGCTCCTTTCGCATTAATTCAGATAGCAGCGATTCCTCAGCAGATAATAGACTGACGCGGAAGAATTCGAGTAGAAGTAAGACAAATCATACTTCTGCCAAACCCAAGTTGAACCAGTCTAGTAGATCTTTACATGAAAATTCTATACAAAATAGCACTCCCAATAGGGGGAGAGTGAGAAGGAAGAATTCTTCCCAAGAAAATTTGGTCAGTTCCAAGTCTCTCTCCAGTCCAGCAAAGCAGGGTGACTTAATTAGTGATAAAGAAAACGGCGATGAAAGTGATGATCCTATGCATAGTATAGAGACTATCAAACTCAACAGATCATTTGACACGTTGCAAAACAATCAGACTGACAAAGTTCTGTCTGTAAAATCATTCGTAGAGAATGATGATTTACAAGAAAAAGGTGATTCCATTGATGAACAAAAGAGTTTGTCAGATTTGCCTATCAGTCAAATTGATGATTTGACTCCCAGTATTAATGAAGCTGAATCCCCAAAACAGAGCCCATCTGTTGCAGATGAATCATCTCATCAGAGCTTTCCAAAAGATCCAACCAAAGATCCATTAGAACTTGAAAGTTCGATTTCAAACGCACCTACTGACTCTGCACAAGATGATTTACAGGAAAAGTCTTCTCCGCAGAAAAAGAGAGTGAACCTCAGCTTATCCAAGTCTTCGAAGGAGACAAATAAATCAGCAATGAAAGCGATCTGTACGTCAGACTCAGATGAACCAGGAATCGGAGATGCTGCATCAGGCAATCCTCAAGACCAAAGCACTTCTGACCCTGAAAAAAAGAGCAAGTCTAGAAAATCCAAGCTTAACTTGTCTCTTAAAAGTTCTCGCACTGAACCAACCAAACCTTCCTCTGATAAAGAAACTGGAAAAGAGTCGTCTGGCGAGGTTTCGGATTGTGATAGCGATCGAATATTTTCTGACAAGGAGTCACGCAAGAAGAAATCACAAAAGAAGAGACGGCGATCAAATCATTCAAAGTCGAGTGTTGGTGAAGATGTTAGCCAAACAGACGCAAACGTCTCCGCGACAAGCAAGATGGAATCTCGACGCAAATCTAACGTCGCTTCGGCCTCTGACTCTGACGAATTATTTGACTCAACTACCTCAGAAATTCCCAATACTCCAGTAAAATCACCCGTCGGCGCGAGCAAATCTCTGAGAAAAACCTTACTTGCGGCTACGATGCCCGCTCGTATATCTGATGTCGATAGCGAGACAGAGCTTCCAAGTGAACCCGTCAAATCTCCAGCCAACGATGAAGACGTTCTGGCTGAGTCCGAGCTCGCAGCCGAGGAACCAGAAGCCGAGGACGAGATCGACATGGAAGAGAAGCGAGCTCTGAAGAACTTGTTGAAGGATGTCGACTCCGACGACAGCTCGTCTCGATCTAGCGAATCGGATGTAGAGTCGGCTGTTAGCAAGTGCAGCGACCAAGGAGCGAAGAAAAAACTTTTGAAAAAGAATAGAGAGTTACTTATGCAAACTAAAAAACGCAATTCAATTTCTTCCGATAGCTCTTCGTCGCATTCAGCGGACGAGGCCAAAAACAACAGCTCGGATAGAGACAGCTTAACGGAGAGAAAACGACGGCGGCTCGAATCCATCTTGCTGAATTGTCGACACTACAAAACCGACAAGAAACTGCGTATGGTGTGTCGAGTTAAGCTGGAACGTTTGTCGCAACGAATCCTCGATAAGCACTCGAGGGCCTTGGAAAAATCCAAGAAATATGTTGCGAATAAAATGATTGACAGGTATCAAGAATAAACTCTACGACGTTATAATTGAAAGACTATCTAAACTTGAAACGTGAAACGTGATGAACCAAGTTTTTTATATTTTTGTATTGTTTGCGAACGTTGTACCCGAAGTTGTACATGCATATTATGAATCTTATCCTGTTACTATTGGTTCCTGCTCGATGTACCCAAATATCTCAGTTGTTCAGTGAATTTTGATTCGTTTTTTCTGTTCCCTTTTTTTTCTTTAAGCATTTATTGTATGATACTGGAATTGATTAAATGTATCAGCTTTCTCTTGGAACACTATTTGATAGATTACAGCCTTATTAATTCATCCCCATTTGTAAAAGCACTTTATCCAACGGAAACTGAAAGTTGAATAAATTGGATACAATTACTCAACTTGATTATTTCTTTCTTGACGATTCGAAAACCCTTTTCAGCGCCACGAATCTGGATGGTATTGAGAGTAAGAAGAGAGGCCGCAAAAATGCCAATGTGGGGCCGAAGAAGAAGAAGAAAGTGGTACAAAAAAAATCTGAAGAACAATCTGATGGAGATGAACATATGGAATCAGATGGGGAGGCTATGAATAATGGTAAAAGTGACGAGAAAAATGAAGATGAAAGCAAAAGTAATTTGGATGAAGAAAATGGTGCAGAGGATTCTGAGGCTGAGGCCAAAAGAAACCTTCTTAGAAGCTGCTCTACTTCAAGCGATGGTAAGATGCATTATGCACGCAATATGGGTTGCTTTCACCAGTGACCTAGGCCACTGAAATCTTACAACATGTTTTGTATTTTATATTCTAGATGGTTTTGAAAATATTTTGAGGTATTTCTGAAAGTAGAGTTTTTACAGATTGTTCTTGAGGTTTTCTTTTTCTAGTAGAAAATTTTCAACATAACATTCTTTGATGCATTTTTGTAATAATACAAAATGTCTCATTATTTACTTGATTCAAAGATCATTCCTCTTTTCTAATATTTCTAAAAATGAATCAAGTACAATTCTTCAATGCAATACTTCATCATAAATTTTTCATCTCACAGAAGACGAAAACGGCCAGTCAGATGAAGAGGATGCCGGTAAATCTAAGAATTCAAAAAAGAAAAATAATGCAAAGGACAGTGAAGCTGTGATCAATGTATCCGATGAAGAGAAAAAAAGTGAAAAAACTTCAGTAAAAAAAGATAAAAAGAAGAGTGATTGGAAAGACGATAAAATTCTCAAATTCAAAATCACAGATTCTGAGTCAGAGGAGGAAAAATTCGTCAAGTCTCAGGAAAAGAAGAAAGCAAAAAAACTCAAGGAAAATGACAAAGGGTAAGAAATTAAATCCCTTGGTAGTGATACTATTTTATAAGAAATTTCAATGTGCGAATAAACTGTATTTCAGTTCTGATGAAGATATTGAGCAAATACAAACGCCTGCTGACAGCCCAATAAAGAATATAAAAAGACAGAAGAAGAAGAAAAGGGTTCTAGATTCTGATTCAGATGTGAAAATTTCAAGTGATGAAGAATCAGTCGTTTCAGTACCATCTGAATCGGAAGAAGAAGTGAAAGAAGACAAGAAGAAGAAGAAGAGAACTAGGAAACGTAAAAAATCGTCCGACTCGGACTCGACATCCTCATCGAGTGAAAAGAAGTGAGTTGAATTGAAACACATGCAGCTTTTGTGAACGCGTAATAGTATGTGAAAATAATCAACCTTTTCTCAATTTTACTTCTATTTTCTTCTAACTTGTTCCCCAAAATTAGGAAAAAGACAAAAAGGAAACGAATTAAGAAAGTAGCATCTGATAGTGAAAGCGATGACCAAGAGTCTCCAGGTAAAGGCAGAAAGAACATACGCAAAGTTCTGAAAGATAAGCATGTCACAGATGATACAAAAAAGGCGGCTCAAGACGAAGACGAACGTTTAAAACGTATTGCGGAACGCCAAAGATTGGTGAGTCGAAATCAAGATTTAATTCAAGATATAAAGAAAAATTCACCACTTTGTACTAAAGTTAGAAAGTCTTCGTTTGCTTTTTTCTAGTTCAATGAAATGTATGATGCAAAAGTAGCTGGCGAAGCAAAAGTCGAAAAATTGGTGCTAGATTTCGACGAAGAGACGAAAGAAGAACTTGTTGTTGTTCACAAAGAACTGGTGAAACGTTTGAAACCTCATCAAGCCGAAGGAATCAAATTCATGTGGACTGCTTGTTTTGAATCACTGAAACAAATTGAAAAGTCAGAGGGCTCTGGGTGCATAATAGCTCATTGCATGGGTCTTGGTAAGACGTTTCAAGTGGTCACCTTAGCACACACTTTACTTTCCAATGAAAATACTGGAGTTAGGACCGTGATGATAGTTTGCCCTCTAAGCACAGTTTTGAATTGGGTGAATGAATTCAAAATGTGGCTGAAGAACGTGAATGATGAGGAAGAGATCGAAATTTATGAGCTCACTAAGTAAGAAGAGGATCCTAGCAATTTATTCTTATATTTCTCTTTCAGATATTCACTAACTATAATGATTTTTCAGGTCGAAAAAGAATTTTGAGAGGAAGTATCAACTAGAGAGTTGGCAAAAAACTGGTGGCGTTTTGATCATAGGATACGAAATGTTCCGTAATTTGACCAGCACTGGAAAGAAGATGAGGAAAGCCATGCAAGAGTCTATCTTGAGATCTTTGGTCGATCCTGGAGCTGACCTCGTCGTTTGTGATGAGGGGCATCTACTGAAGAATGAAGATTCCGCCCTAAGTAAAGCAATGAAACTTGTCAAAACAAGGAGAAGAATCGTGCTGACAGGAACTCCACTCCAAAACAACTTGAAAGAATGTGAGTTCAGAGATATAATTTCATGATCAGGCATCAGTGGATTTTCATCTGGATATTTACTTGATTTCCTGAAAATCTTGTATTGGAAGCCTCTAGCTTGACCACATCTTCATAATTTGAGGTTGAAAATTTCGCATCGAATTAAGATTTCCATGTGCATTTTGCTTACAGATCATTGTATGGTTCAATTTGTTAAGCCCAATTTGCTTGGAACCAAGAAAGAATTCTTGAACAGATTTGTGAACCCCATATCGAATGGTCAATTCGACGATTCAACACCGTACGACGTCAAATTGATGAAGAAAAGGGCTCATGTCTTACACAAAATGCTTGAGGCAAGCGTGCAGAGATTCGATTACTCGGTCCTTACGCCGTTTTTGCCTCCTAAACAAGAGTACGTCATATTTGTACGTTTGACTGAAGTACAAATTAAGATGTATCAATACTATTTGGACAATTTTGCTAGGTGAGCCACACTTGGAATTTTCATAATCCTTTCGAAATTTGAAGCGAACGGCTTTCTTTTCCCTCAAAAGTTGGAAAAAATGAGCTCGATAATATCTCTTACACGGCGATTTCTAAATGTTTGTCACTTATTCATAAGATGACTTCGATCTCATCCTACCCATTTCATTTCCATCCCATCCCTCTTATTTTGATCTAGAATTAGAGAATTCTACGATGAATCATTGGAGAAAAATTGTTCCTATTCGCTACTGTATGTTCTAGACGGTGTGGTGGTCGCAATGGTTCTCTCTTTGCTGACTTCCAAGAACTTCAGCGAATTTGGACCCATCCTTACGTTCTTCGTTTGAATGCAGAGAAAGTTGATAAGGTCAATGAAAAAAAGCGTCTAGAGGCTAGTGATTCTGAGGGTTCCTTGAAAGATTTCATCGACGACGGCAGTGAGTCGGATGCTGTGTCTACAAGCGATGCAGCTAGTGGCAGTGGTAGCGATGTTCAGTGCATCGATTCTGATGTAGAAAAACCAGCTCCAAAAACACGTAGTACACGATTGAATCCTAAAGGTAAACTATTGCTTTGATTAATACAGTTTGATCGACAAAGAGCCATGTCTTGAAAAATTTTGTCATTATCTTCGATAGATGAACCGGAAGAAGTTCCCGCGGCCCCGATAACCACTGAAGAATCGTCTTGGTGGTCAAAGTATCTTGAAGAGAAACATTTCGAGGATATGCGAATTTCGACCAAGCTACTTCTTCTCTTTGGAATTCTGAAGGAAAGTGAGCAAATTGGTGATAAAGTGTACGTCCAATTTTCGCATGAGTCGTTGACTCTCATTATTCGTCTTTGAGGTATAAGTGTTCTGTATTTCAAATATAATATTCTCTTTACAGGCTTGTTTTCTCTCAGTCTCTCTACTCATTAACGCTCATAGAGCAGTTTTTGAACCTGATAGATCAACAAACACAGGAGGGTGGTGAGTCCGAGCTTTTGAACGGCCATACCGGTACGTGGGCCCTTGGCTTGGACTACTTCAGATTAGATGGCTCAACCTCTGCTGAGAACCGAAGTGCTTGGTGCAAGATATTCAACAATCCAACCAATACCAGAGCCAGACTTTTCTTGATATCTACCAGAGCCGGTGGTCTCGGTATCAATTTGACGGCTGCCAATAGGGTGATAATATTTGATGCTTCATGGAATCCTAGTCATGACGTGCAGTCTATATTCAGAATCTACAGGTATATACATCTCATTATTCTTCGAAAAATCTCGTGAGATCGGTGCTTTTTATCGATCGCGTTATCTTGCAGATTTGGACAGAAAAAGCCCTGTTACGTGTATCGGTTCCTCGCTGCTGGAACAATGGAAGAAAAGATTTACAATCGTCAAGTAACGAAATTGTCCTTAGCTTGCCGAGTTGTCGACGAGCAACAAATAGAAAGGCATTACAGCAATAACGACCTAGCCGAACTTTACCAGTTTGAATCGTACGAGGATAAATCCGTAACTTTGGCTCTACCCAAAGATCGTCTGTTGGCTGAAATCTTCCTGAAATACAAAGATTCCGTGTATAATTACCATGAACACGACTCTTTGCTAGAAAATAAGGTGCGTGTGATTTGGAAATCGTTTCAAACTTTATGTTCAAAATATTGCAATATCCATCATAATTGTAAATGATAACTCTGCAGGAAGAGGAGGAACTGGATGAAGAAGAGAGAAAACAAGCTTGGCTTGAATATGAAGATGAAAAGCAAGGAAAACGTCAGATGGTCAATATGGGTATGAACATGGGTGCGAATAATATGCTTGGACTTATGATGAATTCATTCCCAGAACTGGAAAGCATCAAACTTCTGATCCAAAAAGATGTAAGAAATTAGATTTTTGTCCTTTTTGAAGTTCTTTCTAAATTTAGATTTCTTTCTTATTCGTGTTTCCTTTTAGTATCCAAATCTACCACCTGAGCATCTTGAAACAGTAGCGCGACAAGCCATCTACGACATGTATAGATATGTTGATCAGCAAGCCGTGAACCAAACTTTGAATTCGTTTGTGGGACAAAACAATATGTATGGTGGCCAAATGGTACGACACTTGACTGATATAGACTTACAAGTAGAGGACCAACCTTGTGGATCACGGATTTGGCCAAAACTCTGGGAATCATCTTGTTTCGATGAGGAATGAAGATATCCCAGAGGGTTTACGCTAATAGGCCCTCTGTTCCGAGATACAGCCAGGAACATTAGCATTGCTAGTATACCTATATATATGAATTTTTAACACGTGCCCATATGAGCAATGCTAATGTCCCTGGCTGTATTTCGGAACAGAGGGCCTATT
>JAPYYZ010004360.1:0-10626 GCA_030522705.1 Eretmocerus eremicus
CGAAGTCGTAATCGCGTTACCCGCGAACATGGGCAGTCAGCAGCTCAATCCTCGATGCTTTGTGTACTCGCAATCTGTACAATGTCCTATCGCGCATGATGTGTATAATACTTGCTCATCATCGCGCGCGGTGGACTTTCTCTGGCTGCTTGTTCATTACACAGATTCCGGCATCGCTGCAGCGTGCGACACAGTTCCGAGCCGAGCTTTTTGAGCGCACGCGCGCCTCCGCTCATGATGGCAGCGGGCCGCACCTGTTCCTCTCGCTGACTGCACCTGTACACTGTAAACCTACCTACATAATACGATCTCCGGTGGGGGCCGTTTTTTTTTTATCTTTCTCCTCGAGGAGAGCGAGCCTGTGCAGCGATCGATATCGAGTCGCCTCTCCGCAATTTTGCTGCTGTGAGGTATGCGCGATTTTTTCTTATTCCGTGTTCGTGATCCGCGGCTCCTCTCTTCTGAACGCGCTTCGTGTTTGTATCGACAGGCTCGTACTCATATTAGGATTTTTCAAGCATTTTCCTTGCTGATTCACAGAGAGAACTTGGGGAGAAATTGGTGTTTGGTGTTAAGTGAGAGACTCGACTCGGGTATTGATTCTGCACTATTAGAGTTGTTTTTCGACTTGGTGCACGTGTGTGCGCAGCAGAAAATTGAATGACAGGCAGCCTGATTGAAATTGATAGCGATTATCCTGGCTTCTCTCTTCGTTGAAACTACATTAGCGTGAAAAAGTTTTACGAGCCTTCTTAGCCTTTGACGATGTAGAAAGCCCATGCAGTGAAGCGTTTTCTCCAGTTTCTGGAGAAAATCGAGAGATTTTGCTATTTGTAGGGGAACTTGAGTGCTACCACACGAAAGACGCAACGCTGTAATTCTTACATTGTGTGCGAGGTTGTACGTGAGAACATGTCGATGCTTTTCTTATGCTTGCTCCTGTCGCTGCTTCTTTTGGTGTTGTACGAGTTCCGAGTTGTGGACGCTCTATACGATTTCCAATGCAAGTCCGTCATTTGGATTAGACGCAGACTTCCAACTCCTTTCTTATCACGTGTACTTATTGCGAAGATTTTTCTCAGCTACGAATGCATTGGGTTTAAACAGCCAAGAATTAAACATTGCATTCTTTTGATTGAATCAGATGGCAAGTTTTGATTTGAATTTGTAAATTTATTGAACATTTTTTCAACTCGTTCACTACGGAAACTCTTCTGACATCGGAAACGAATTTCTGACTTGTAGGACGTGTGTTTTTCGGGTAAAAAAAAATGACAAAAGAAATCAAATTCGAAATTTTGAGAGATTTTTGTTTTTTATTTTTTCTCTCCCACAGTTGGATATTCAGACTTCAATCGTACATAAGGTCATTAGATTCACATTCATTTTTCAGAATTTTTCCAGATGTTTCTGATGCATTTCAGAAAAATCATCACCAGTTTATATTGAAAATTGATTTTGTCCAGTATATTGGACACTGTAGTGGAAATGGATTGATACAAGAAATATATTTATGTATCATTACCTTTTTGAATCCATGCCTCCCGTCTGTTATTTTCAATTTCATCATCTCTCACGATAAATTTATTAAGGATATTCTCAGAATAATCTGACAAATCATCTTTGCAATGTTTCATGTGATGAAAATTCAACGTTTATGTATGCTGAATCATCAAAATTCGTTTTTGATATTGAACCATAGATGCAGTGAAGAGATGATTTTTCACAGTGAGATGATTATCCTTGGGTAGACGTAGTCCTTCCTATCAGCGACTCTCGAGGCGACTTCACACTTTATTTCGCATGAATTCGGCAGATGGTAGATTAGACAAGCACATTGCATACCGCGTCGAAATACGATAGCTCATTTTCATAATTTCGACTAACTAATCTATTTATAATTTTCACGTCCCGTGTGAAGTTGTGAAAATGTATGTATCCGAGTTCGTACTTTCATGATGATAATGCTCGCGATTATGTTTAAATCGGCTCCAAGCTCCGGAAGTAAGTATGCCGTGAGAGTTGATGTTGTCAATCACCTGGGACTCAAGAGATGGAGAGAGAAGTGGAGATGCACTCCAATGGATACTTATCACGTAGAATTTTATGGCTATCGCGAATAAGAACTTGGATCAATTTCTCGTCTAAAGCTTTCTCATCCGGTTTATCGAGACAACTCTCATCAAGTTCATCGTTCACTTTTGCATAGATTTCTATCCATAGGAACAAGAATTAACCGTCGATATCTGCTATCCAATACAGCTATCCTCATTATTCAATTGAGTAAGAAACAAGATATTTATAGATTATCTGGATTTCACTTCGTTACTAGTCTGTTTCCTGATGTGTAAAGTCATGTGTAAATTGAATTCTTGTTTGAAGGTTGGAATCTAAAAGCTAACCCTCAAGAACGTCTGCGAGACTTTTGATCTTGGCTTGTTAAATTTAGGTACAGCTGCTGTCAGTATGAAGATCAGATAATTGTGCAAGTTCAGCAACGCCTAGAATGCTCTGCCAAAATCTAGGGTTTATCTTTGCCCTTCAATCTTTTCATGAAAATAGCTTCAAATTTACCACGGTCGGGGCCTCCGCCCAACAAACTTTTATCCACTTCCCAAACTCCTCGCAAATTACCCTTGGTGATTTGGAAAGATCTTTGGTAATAAATCCGTTACTCACCTGGCTAGAAAGTATGTAAAAGGCAAATTCTGGGGAGCTCATTTTATTTACAAGTGTGTGCCCGGTTATTGGTGACCTCAACCCACGCACGAATAATTTACACCTGATGTATTACACCATTACAATATATTGGTTTCTCTTTGCAGCCTCGTTTGCAGCTCCTTATATTTCAATCCGATGAATTCATCCAACCATGGGCAATCTCTGAAACATTTTTTTTGTTCTAATCAGCAAACAGTACTTTACTTACTTGACTCCAAGACAATCGTTCCGGTGGGGAAATTTACAATCGTTCCGGTGGGGAAATTTCATAAGCCGAAAACAAATCCACTGAAGAGATGACGGTTACCGAAATCCAGAGTGACCTTTCCAAGTCATCATTTCCAAACAAGTCATCGTGACTGTCGACAATTCCCCTCGTGCCAAGATACCAACAATAATTTGTTTGCTCAGTGCTCCTTCCGGATGCAATTATTTTCCCGAGCGTTGGGAAGAATTCTGCCTGAAATTCGAACGAGCATCCCCATCAGCCGCTCTCTTGAGAGTTTCTCACGCGGGTGGCGGGGCTAATTTTCGCGGCTAAGACAACCTGTCGATCAGTGGCGTGGCCGTCGGCGAGACGCGTCGAGTACATAAACGACCCTAGACGACCGGAAGGTCGCCGCCACGCAAGCATCCATGGCCGGCGCGTCCACCCGCGCGGCAGATCAGCGCCTCTGTATCGAAAATAAACCGAAGCCACGAGACGGTGCGGAGTGGCCGCGGGCAAGGCAGGTACGCCAGCTAGGCAGAAAAAAAGAAAGGAAGGACCCTTGCCGAGCTTTAAAAGTAAGCGGGTCAGCAGCATTGCCAGCGCGTGGAAATAAAGCCGCGTGCAGGCTGCGCGCCGTTGCGCAGCTGCCAAAGAATCCGATCCCTCAGCGCGCCCGCCTCCTCCTCGTCACGGACGAGAAATCTCCGGGCCTACCTTCTTTTGTTGGACGCACTTGCTATCCGTCCCTGCTGCCGTATTATAGTTGCTGCTGCTGATTCCGTGATGCTGCATATCGCACGCCGGCTCTCGTTTTCACTCGCTCGCGTTGCACGTTGCCCCACGTCAGCAGCCAGAGATCGTGTGAGGTATCTAGAGTCAAAAGTCTTCGTTTCCTCGAGATAGCTCGGCACTCGGCTCAGCATGGTATACGGGGATTGAAAATTCTCCTTCTAGTGCGAGCTGCTGTCTTTTTGCTGCATCCTTGACGTTCTCATTTACCCCCCCCCCCTTTTTTTATGGAATATTACCGTCTGGTGCAACCTCGGAATATTTTCCTCTTCGGAACTAAATTTGTAATCATGCAAATAGATTGCGATTCTGCGATCGAAAGATGAGTACTATAGGCGCAATTTTTCTCTCAATTTAAGATGAACTTTTCCTGTTTCGCCATAGTTCAAGACTCATTCGTCAACACATCCTCTATTTTTTTTTTCACTTAATGAGATCCACATTGATGTCACTGCCTTGCACACACCAAAACACCTGAATGGTCCCAGTGGCAAAATAATTCTCTCATGCAGAGTGACCCTTGACCAATTCAGAGTTTGTCTCTGGAATCGCCTACACTAGCTGGATGTTGACGAATGGGTCGAGGAAGCCCGTCACGACTTGGTTCCGTCGATTCCTCCCTCGCTATCGACTCTTCTTAACCCTGATTTCTCTCTGAAGGCATCTGGACTGTCTTGAACACGACCACTCCTATGACAGTTCGCTCTATGCAGGTACACAATTTCGATGTGGAGCCCGTGTAGCTTTTCTTTTTTTCTTTCTGTTTTTTTTTTTAATTTTGATTGAAATTTTCTTTCATTCTCACGTTTCATTGTGTTTTATAATGATCTCCGCTGTGAGATACAGCACGAAAGATAACAGTTAGCATTCTAACTCAACCACAATAGGCTGAGACGCACGCATTTGCGTCATGAGAGGTGTCGTCTGTTATCTTTGATTTTTTTTTAATTTAAGAGAAAAAGAAGTGGCAAAATGCAGTTTTGAGACTTGAAGTTAGACGGCTTTGCCCACCCAAAATTGTGTTTTCGACCTTTTTTGTCACTTTCAAATCGGTATCTATCCATTCAAGTTATTTTCACATCTCATTGAATGAGGCGCATAATGAGGAAAGACGATTGTTTAGAAAATAAATAGAGAACCAACTGACTATTTCTGAATATGCTGACGGCAATTTTCGGGATCGGGAAAATATAGGAAACTAAACTGAGACAATTCAAGGTTTTATGCAACGAGGCACCTTCTGCCGCCAGCCTGGGACTGAAAGCGTCAAAACAGATTCGATATTTATCTTTTGCTTTCACTTCGTTAATCACTCTTTGGGAAGTATTGAGCTTAATGCAGAGTTCTTCAAGCGGAGTTGAAGGGGAAATTCACAGATGAATATGTTTGTATCATCTGAGCATAAAAAAGGTCAATGAGAATCTCACAGGATAACGGTCGTGTAAAATGCAGTCGTTACTTTGAAGGAGATTGACTTCCAAATATTGCCTAGACATTGCTGTAGAATGAGAATTCTTGACCCATTTACTCATATTTGTCCAGAGCGATGAAGCGTGGAAAATTTCATCGACATAAATTCATGCGTGACGCGATGTGAAACAGAGTAGAGTGCAACCTTGTGTAGAGCAACCAGTTCCGGGCATGCAAACGAACCAAACTGAAAGTAAATCGTCGCGGCGGCCAGCTCGCAAAAAGGAAAACGAAGGCTCAGGGTAAGAGAGCAAAAATAGAATGAAAAAAAGAGAGAGGGAATGCGTGTTGTCGGTGAGCGATCGACACTGACGAGCGAATGCGCAAACCTTGAGATTCCGCGGGCTTTTCTTCGCGTGCCTGCGCTTGAGATCCGTGCAATTTACCTCACAAAAGAGTAGACGTCGCTCAGCATTCGACTTCTAAAGTACGAGAGACGCTCTTAATTTCCCTCCGCAAACGTTTTCAGAGACCCTAACCTAGCCCGCGGTCGTTGCCTGTTCCACTATGGCTTGCTCGCTCTACGCAATAGCCCATCTCATTGCGTGCACATCGTACTTGGTTGGTTGTTGCACTCCAGCGCGTCTATGTTGTCTTGCACTACCGGCAGCCATCGGCACATTTCCAAGCATTTTAGAGTAGAGTTCATAACTAGATTCATTGCAGTAATATTTTTAGAAGGACAAATTGAAATCCGTATATTGATCGTCAATATTGATTCCCAGATTAAATGAATCGAAGTATCTTCGACGTTGGATACCCAACAAAGTTATACAGTGACAACTTTGTTGAGAGTAATACTATTTTCGTCTCTCACCATCTCGTCAATTGCTCAAATCGAAAACTGTCTATTCCATGATTTCATTCTATGAACAAATTATTTTTTCAAACGAATTTGAGTACAGTGATTTCATCAGTTTTGAAACCAGTAACCCCAACAACTCGTTATCCAAGTTTTTCTATATGCAATGACAATCCATTTAATGATTTTATCGTTAGAATAATTTGTTTCAACAAATGACCAAACCAAAATTATATCAAATTCGGCCTTAGCAACCGTGAGAAACCACAAATGAAATTTTTCCACGCAAAAACAGTCTATTTTATGATTTCATTCTTCAAATTCTTGAATGAAATCGGTGAACAATAATTCCATCGGATCCGGATTCAGCGACCTCGAAAACCAACGAGTATACTTTTTCCACGCGGGTACAGTCCATTCCATGATTCAATTTTTAAAATAAATTGTTGAAACAAATTGCAAAATGATAATTCCATCGGATTCGGACTCAGCGATCTTCAAAACTAATGGAATGGGTTTTCCAATTTTTTCTATGTTTTATTATTTTTTAGCCGGGAGAAAATGAATTATCATATTTTCATCCGCTATTTTAGAGCCGTCATTTATTTGCAAAATCTGACTGGGGACTCTCATTTAGTCGGCATGAATACCTGGAAGCAGTGCCTAGGCTTAGCTCAGCTATAGCCCAAAAAAGAATGATTTCAAAACTATCTAGTATAGAATCTAGATAATAAATGAATAAATAAATAAAAATTTTCGGCGTTTTCAAAGATTCCCCAGAAAATGGGACTAACTTTCCCAAGTCGGGTACTTTTTTCCCTGATTGCGGTTGAACAGATCTTGAATTCAATAAAGTATTCAAGTTCTTACCTCTCGCCGTTCGCGGGATAATGGATTTTCAAATGGGATTTTTGAAAAACTCCCGCTGTGCGACGGGGCAAACGATAATCTTGTACGTGGTGGGTTTTAATTTTTGCGTTGATATTTCTTTTCCTACTATCTCCCGGGTTGAGTTGAAGCTCTTGAGACCGGCGTCGATCTCTTGCTGGTTATCTCCGCATTGATATTAGAATTCGATGGTGACTAATGTTAACTTTTTCGAATGCAAATTTGTGTACTACTACTATGAGACACATATGTAATCTGACAACGTTTCTTCGTTCCGGATTGTTGCACGCGATAGACGAAAACAGAATCCTTTCATGTCTCGAACGTGGATATAGAATATTCACGATTGATGAAACTTGAAATGTAACGATTATGAATTAATTTTTATTAATTTTTGTTCCAGGTGAGTGTTTCATGACTGTGGTTCTACGAGGAATGTAAATGCAGTTACTAAAGAGTAAGTTTGAGTCCATGGTTGACTTGACCTTGTCTATCTCTTGTTTTGCGTTCGAATTTTGGAACTTGCTTTGATCCACAACTTGAAATTTGACATGATTTGTACCCAGTGGTATGAAATTACTTGCATTGAATAGAATACTGTACGTTTTTCCTTACAAAAGATGCGGGTGCTGGTTCTATTCATATTTGATACAATACCGTGGTATTTAGATTTCATAATGTATAATTTGCTCAAAATAATTGTAAAAGATTGCACAATCCAGCAAATGACGACTAGAGCGAGTTATCTCTCATGTTTGCTACGATATTTCACAATCTAGCAACGGTTGATGGCTGTAAGGCAAATTGGTGGAACTAGGATTTGAAAAAGTGTCAGTAGTGCAAAAGTACGCGCTGCTTTAGTTTCTCACAAATCATAGACTCTTTTTCTGCATCGATCATTAATTGCAGAGCACAACACGAACGATGGTTACACGTACTATTCATCAGGGTGTTTGTGCACTTCTGTGAAAAAGTTGATTTTCGACTTTATACATATTTATTTCAAAATTATCATCCAATCCCCATAAAACTACGGTGCAATGGACTATAATTAATAGCTGCTCTGAAATACTCTTTGGGATGAATCTAATAAGACAGACGCAATATATCTGCTGCTCAAGTATCCAACCGAGCATCACTATTTTTTGGCAATAATTTATCTCGTTATAGATAGTAATAAAAACGTCAAAACAAGTTAGATAGAATCCTTGAAAACAAATTTATAGCGATATTTACTTGAAAGAAGAAACGGGTAACGGTTCCTTCCATCACAACAAATATCGAATCGTAGCACCTCCATCTCCTCTCTCTCTCTCTCTCTCTCTCTCTCTCTCTCTTCCTCACTCGTTAATCCCCGTCAGTCAACATTGAGACTGTTGCGAGGGGCAGCAGATAGTCCTACCCAGCTCAAAAAAGTCTAGCAGAGGCGAGAACGAGATCCGCGAAACCAATATAACGACACCAGAGCGACGCCCGCACGTTTCCACGTCCGAGCGCAATCCCGAGCGCAATCCTCCGATTCCGCAGAGCCGCAGCTTATGGCGAATCGGCGTTGCGGCGCGCGGTCTCGCCTCGAAAGTTTACGACGCGACGAGCCCAGAACTGCACACTGCATTCGATGCAGGGGAGGAGCGAAAAAAAGATCCAGCGATCGCTCAAAACCTGATCTACGAGTATAGTAGCGGCAGCAGCGTCGCGAAACTGCACCAGTCGGTGGCGACGGCCGAGTGCACCAAGAGATTCATACCGCATCCAGAGCGAGGAGGTTCGTTGACCCTGACTCTCGTCGCCTCTGCCTCTCGGGGAGCGAGGTGCAAAAACATACTCGCGATACCGTTGACGCACGCTCGCGCGCGCGCCTACACGTACACGTGCACATAGACGCTGGCGAGCTGCTCTCTGGCGCAGGCACCTGCCCACAAGAGTAAAAGCTGGCTATCTCGCGCTTTTCCATACAGCCCGCGCTGGCGCAGGACGGTAGCAGTGTGTCGCCATAACTCATTAGAGCGTGATTTACAATTCCGCTGATGAAAAAGCGCGAGGCCGGCTCTCTCCGCGCGCCGCGAGAGCTTTTTCAGCGGCCCTCGCGAGCTTCCGTACACACCGCGGGCTGTCCTGTCCCGCAGCCAAGGTGAAGTCTAGCGCGAATCGACTCGGAGCTTCGAGGGGGGCCACATTTTGCCCCGCGCTCGCGTGTTTTCTCTCCGCATCGTGGACTGAGCTGCGCTCGCTTTGCGTGACACACTGACACTGTGCGCCGCGGTGGCGTGGCTCGACGGCGTTCGCCCGATACGGGTTCTTGGGTTTTTGTTGCCCTAGACCGTGATTGGGTCTCTCGCGGGCAGCTTTCTTTCCTCCACTCGCTTCGTTGCTACCTGATTCCAGATGCTAATGGGAATTTGATGTACGGTTAACGGCGTGATGAGCGGAGCTTTGCGATTGCTTGTCATATCTCATATGCCGATCGTGAGACAGCGCCTTGTTCCCCAGATTGAGTGTCATTGATCCACCTCGGACGATTAAATATGCGCTACGCTCTAACAGCATCTGAAATCTTCCGCTGAAGTCAAAGTACCGCCCTCTGGTAGTTTATTCCTATGGTTGCATGATTTTAATAGCAGA
Source organism: Eretmocerus eremicus (assembly GCA_030522705.1). Classification (NCBI taxonomy): domain Eukaryota; kingdom Metazoa; phylum Arthropoda; class Insecta; order Hymenoptera; family Aphelinidae; genus Eretmocerus; species Eretmocerus eremicus. Next base: position 9,504 of record JAPYYZ010004360.1, read on the forward strand.
TTCTACATCTGAAATTATTAATACCGATGGATAAGTACCACGGTCGAGTTCGTATAATATTATGGCAATAGCGCAATATCATCAAAGACGTTCATTTGAATACCCTGGAATGATCTCGACGCTTGAGAGTTAGAAAGCCTTACCTTGATTTGTGAGGAAATAAAAAGCTCCATCTCAGAAATCAATTGAGATGCCGTATCTCGAGATTTGAAAAAATAAAATGCACACTTTCAGGAATCAGCCTGAAAAGCCGGATCTCACGATTTGAGAAAATGAAAAGCCTTATCTAAAAAATGTTGGATAGAAGAGCCCACTCTCAAAATATGTGAATAAAAGCCCTATCTCAGAAAATTCCAGCAAAAAATCCATATTTCAGGATATTTGAGTAAAAATGTCCCACGAGAGGTACCTCAGGAAGTTTGTGTTAAAATTTTCTATCTTAGGAAGTATGGATAAAAAAGCCTCATTTCGAGAAGTTTACGTAAAAACTCTGATATCTCGGGGAGGTTGGGTAAAGAAGCCCTATCCCAGACATTTGTGTAAAAGGTCGTCATTCAAAATGTTTGAGAGAGATCAAATTTTGAACTGATTTGGCTAAAAAAAATTTGCAGATTGACAAAAGTAAGAATGAACAACAGTGAAATCACAGTTCATTTCTCCGTTACTCATTCTCACTTCTGTGCGCCTGTAAATTTTTTTTCTATGGCCAGTTCAAAATCCAACTTCCTCTCTCAAATATTTTGGATGCCGACCTTTTACACAAATGTTTTGGGATAGGGCTTCGTTACCCAATCTTCCTGAGATGAGGCTTTTTACGCAAACTTTCCGAATTATGGCCTTTTTGTCCAATTTCCCTGAGATGGGACTTTCTCACTCAATTACCTTGAAATAGGATCTTTTTACTCAAACCTTCTTCTACTCAAAATTTTTGAGACGAGTCTTTTCATTTCCCCAAACCGTAAGATGTGGCTTCTTAGGCTGATTCCTGAATAAGGGCCTTTTATTCTCTCAAAGTTTGAGATACAGCTTTTTAAGCTAATTTCTAAGAGAGGATTTTAATTTTCTGACAAATCAAGATAGGGCTTTCTGATATAATTCTCGAGCGTCAAATCTAGATTTCACT
>JAPYYZ010004362.1:0-16070 GCA_030522705.1 Eretmocerus eremicus
AGCTGCACCGGAGCGTCGCAAAAATATTGTACCCATATGAGAATACAATATGAGGCTCGGTTGTATTCCAACGACAAGGTAGGCTCGAGCTCGTGATTCCTTTCTAGCCAAGAGCTCTGAAAATGAAAAACCCAAAACCAAACGCAGTGTCAAAGTAACCACGCGTCTTCTCGATCGTATCATTCCACACGGTACAGAGGTTCGGAGTTTTTGCGTGTCGCCTTCGAGCTGATGCAGGGATCGCGCCTACTTTTTCCTCAAATCAGCAGTAGCTCCGTTCAAAGCCGCCTCGGCCGTAGATGTATCGGCAATCAAAATGGATCGAACTTTTTCTCCTTGGATTCCCTTGTTTCGTTTCGTTTTCACCTCAGAGAGATCAGTCATTCTCAACTCTTCAAGATTTTCTAGTGAGTCAGATTTAACTTGAGATAATGAGCGAGCAACTGTAAGAAATTTGACATCATTTCCTAGGTACATTACGGAATTTGAGCAACATTGAAGTGGTCTATACAGATGGCGCATAATCATAGCTGAAATTGAGAGGCGACAGTTTCATTGTTGCCAGTTTTCAAAACTCATAATTAAGTTTGTTCATGTTGGAAAACAGTCTGCATACGTTACAAACAGTCTGCCTCGCCAAGTGCGTCTCAGTCTCATGTTTATCGTTCAAATGAGAATATTCTCACGCGGGATTCTGGCTAAAACTTAACTCTCCCGACACTTCTTGGCTCCAAGGTTCTTGATTAACGTGTTGAGGGGGAGGTTGATTCCTGGGTGATTCAGAAGTGAATTGCATGTTGCATGCAGTGCAGTCAAATTTTCATTGTTGAGCATCCATTCCACAAAGGCTCTTAACGTACGTTATCAGACTGAAACAAGTACCTTTGTGAGTTGGATACGTTTTTAATGATCACAATATACAATCACCACAATGACGAGATAGTTCATCGCTTTGTTAATCAACATCAACCTCTGATTCTATGCGATGTGCTCTTCTCAATCATTCTCTTCAGGCATACAATCCACTCCCAGGCAGATCAGTTACCAACTTTTTTGCTTTGTCTCTTGGGTTAGAAATGAAGATCTATGCAGCAATTCATATTGCATCGTCAGGAGAACTGAATTATGGTGGGGTTCCAAAAATGACTCAACGTGAACGATCAAATCTAAAAATAACAATGTGTGATAATGTTGTGAGAGTGAGGATAAGAATCCTGTTTGAGTCGTCAACTGTGTCATCAAATATCGTGGGACGATCAAATTAGAGCCAAAAACACTCAACGAGCCTTCCTGTTATTTCCACCTATTCCCTGAGGTTTATCAAAACTCTCGATCCAAATCTAATATTAGTCTTGCCCACAAAACCAATGCTCGAATTTCCGAATCTTGCCCAGTGCGCGCATAAATAATCTCGTCTCGCCGCGTTGCACTCGGTCCCGCGAGCTTAATCACGGCCTGGCTCAGGTAAACCGCCACCACTACCAGCTCTCAGGTACTTACCGATCGAGCTAGCGGACAGCTGGGGCGAATTTGGGCCGAGGCCTCGTGGGATCGTCCGCTGGTTTCCGCATGAGCGGGGGCGAGATACGTGTCCGAGCCGCCTCCTAGTTTTGATTCAGCTCGCGGCTCGTCGGCCTGACGGCGCGTAATTGTTCCACCGTGCAGTGAGTCTGACTCGCGAGACTGGCAGCAGCTGCCAGAGGCCCGCGATTGCCTTCGTGTTGAGAATATGTAAGTACGAACTTCCGGTGCAACGCGAAGGTACACGAAGGGCTAGAAATGCGCGCACAATTTCTTGAGCTCTGGAACTTACAGTTGGGCGAGAGTTTACGGTGGAAGGTGAGAGGGAAGATTCGGAGATTTTGTTGAGAAGGGCGGAGACGAGATGGAAGGATTGGTGGCTGGTCAAGCGTTTTTCCGGATAAGTGTTGAAGGACCTGAGAGGATCTGATCCTGCTTCCTGCTGAGGACGATGACACTCTCGACTGTGCCATGATAGCTTTTCAATCCAACGGTGTAAGGGAGGCGAGCTCATTAGAAGAGAGTGGGATGCTTCGACACTTTTTATATTACAGCCGTCCTCTGATTACTCGATCTGCTATTTATAGCTGGCTTTGATTATTCATAGTTGAGCTTACGCATGCTATGGAATTTTGAGGTGCAATTCAAATTCTGGACTTACATATGTATTCATTGAGGAGAATTTTCAGAGCCCTTTGAATGGAGTGAGCAGTTACTCGAAGAAGTTTAGAGAGTTCGAGTCGTGGAGCTCACCAACAATGACTTCTACACATTAATAGATCACAAATAGATTCATTCTTGAGTACTCAGAGACTGAGAGTGCAGAAGTTGGAACTGGACAAATTTTTGAAACCTAGAATAGCCCAACCAGGCGATCGCCCCGCTAGCGTAGTAGTAACGCAACAGCGCGGTGAGCGGGAGATCATAAGTGTGATCCTCGCCTGCGAAAGAATTTTTCCATCTGTGATTCCTTTTCCAACAAATGCTTCGCAAAATCCTATGTGAATTTGACAAAACTCAAATGCGTGACTGGTCGATTTTAATTCAATGTAAAATTGATTTCTCGTCCAATCCACAAAATAACGTATTCACTTCAAAATCATACTCAAGTTATTGTTCCATCCTCGAAAGAGGTCATCTCCGAGTGCAGTCTTGGTTGAGGCAATCCATCTTAGTCAGAAGGCTGGGCTCTGGTCAAAACGGGTCAAAAAACGTTTTTTTTTTCCATTGTGGCTCCCAAGTATGATAAAACTACACCGGCTTGATGTTCGTTGTAGGTACGGACTCTCCGGACCTGTCAAAAAATTTTTTGAAGCCGTTTGGTGTACCTGGATTCAGGTAGAACTTTTTCAAGTTTTCATAAATATATGTATAAGAACTTGAAAAAGTTTTACCCGACACCCATTGCACCGAACGGTTTCAGAAAAAATTTTGATAGATCCGGAGAGTCAGTACCTACAACAAACATTAAGTCGGTATAGAATTTTATCGTACTTGGGAGCCACAATAAAGAATAACCGTTTTTTGACCCGTTTTGACCAGAGTCCTACCTCAAAGTTATGCAATACGAGAAGGGCGAGAGACGCACGAGAGGAATTCGGGAGCTCGGCATATGCTCTTCGTATCTGAAGTATGAAGTTTTCTCATTTTTTCACAGCTTCAGTCTATGGAGACAATTGCGATGATGACTCCCGATTCGATAGAGCAATCGATTGAAAGTTTTGAAAAGAGTCTACCAGAATTTTTCAGCTCTTTGTAAGGTGGAACCAAATATTTAGACATACGAATCGAATATAAACATCATACAATTCTCCTCAGTCCTAAAAAAGAGCTTTCACAAACATTCCCAGATTTAATAGTTATAAAGATAGAGTTCAAAATTCATTGAAATCTTGGAACGGTGGTTAGAAATGAGCCAGCGGATTTTAGAAACAATCCTCAAAGGATTATTTCATACATTAGCAATGAAACATGTCAAAAGAGCAGAGCGGTAAAACATCTCAGCAAGGCACAAACATGTATAAATTCGAGTACGGAGGCACACCTATATAAAATGATCAAATGGCAAGAACTACATTTTGGTGAAATCGAAATGAAAGCATCGTCTTCTGAGGAAGCAATCATGTTTCTACTTAGCTGATACTACCCCTCCGTCACGTTGCCCAGCCACTTTTTGATGAGTGAATGCCCTATCGTCCTTATCGAATTTTAGTTCCATGCAATCCTCCTCTCCTGCTCTACTCGCTCTCGTTTGTTGTGGAATTCAAAGAAAATTATGCTGTTGCAGCCTTGTGCAAGGACAAGCAGTATTATTTCGCGAAAGAGCGATGAGCTTCGAAATGGCAGCCAGATGATTTTCCCGGAGTGTATCGACACGCTACATGGCCAGGGGTGGCGTGCGGAGGGAAAACCGCTCGGCACCGATCTCCCTGGGGACGATGCGAGCTCGAGACTCTCCCCATATTCGTTGAGTTTCTCTCTCCGTTTCTCTCTTTCTCTTTCTCTCTCGCTCTCGTTCTTCGTTATCGCTACGCCGTCCAACTCTCCGGCAGATCGCTTCTCTAATTTTCAGCGCGATCAAACATTATTTCCCGCTCACCTCGCGCCGCGAACGGATATCTACGGCCGAGAGTAAGTTTCGTGCGCGCGGTAACTGATATTGGGAAGTTTCTCGTTTTGCCGCGCCATAACTCGGACCAAGTCCATCTGCACGCTCGCCCACACTTGGCTCTTGTTTGCCGTGCTGATTGTTCTTTGCTTTTTACCGGCGCTCGACCAATTCGCTCGGGGCAATTTCATCCGCGACTGAAATTTACCCGAAACCATTGTAAAATTCATTGCTCAGAGGTGCGTGTACCGAGATTTTAGAATTTGATCCCGGATTTTCGGCGTACTCTTAAGTCATACAATGATTGAATCAAGGTATATATTATGATCGTACCTGGCGAGCTGATGCAAAAACCTGTACCTTCGAAGCTCCTCGGATGCGAGGTCGCTACAATATATAGCTTGATTTGAAATTCCCACGAGCGTTGAGATCCTCGATTGACCATATCGATCGACTTCAGAACTAATCCTAAGCTTACAATGATTGGTACGGATATCCATCGAAATTTTAGACGATGGCGTAGAATGGGTTAAATCCAATGGGTATATAGATTTTACATTAGTCATTTTGAGAAAGCCTATGGTAAGAAGATGATAGGGGTATTCAATGAGGTACGTATCGATTCGAAGGTGTTTTAAAGTTTTTTTTTGTTATTAGTTCTAAAGTGCCTTGTGAGACTCCACTATTGGAATGCGCGCGGTTCAAGATCGTTGAGATTCCTAGTGATGATATCAAGAAGCTTCCACATTTCATTCTGATCTACATTCGAAAGCTAGCAGAAATGGAATGGATGTCACACAACCGTCTAACATTTAATATGAAATTACATGAAATGGAACCAGGAATGGAATTCCTCGTGGAATTTTTGGATCCAGGTATGGTGAGGGCTTGTGTGCGGAGGATGCAATTCAACAGACTCAAATTATCAAAATCGGTGGATCTTCGTGATGCATCTGCTTGACAGTTCACCATATGATCTTGGATACAATTGTAGGAGTTTGATCCGAATTTTTGATTACAGACATTTCATCACCAAGCTGTTACAGAACAAGGCACGAATACCTTCCTTGTAAAAAGGACTGAAAATCACTTCCAAGGTCACTAGACATATCGAGGGTGGGGGGAGAGGGGCGGGTTATGGTTCAATCCATATTTGCTAGCTTGAATTGCGAAAAGTATGAGCAGAATTGTAGAAATTGAGTTATAGATGAAGACGATGTTCTCTTCAAAATCACTCGGATTAAAAGTTACACAGAAAGGATCCAATACTAAGCTTGAGGTGCTCTGGTATTTTGTCCCACTCTCATCTACACATAGGCAAACTCCCAACCACTCTCTCACTCATTCCGACTTTTATTGTATTTTTTTCATTAACAAGTCCTCGACTGGTATTCCCAGGAGGACTTTAGCAGAGTTGCTAGCTCGAGTTTTGGCGAGACTTTTGTTAATGTTCGGAATTAACAGAGTAAGGAGACTTTAAGTCATAAGGCCTCTCGGGAATCCGGCAGCCAGAGCTGGTTCGACGCCAACTTTTGCGATTCTTTATTTCTTTATCAACTCTCTGGCTATCCTTGCCTTGAATAGAGATACCCCGTTCCATGGTTAAGCAACGCTCTTGGCGGAGTTGATTATTCTCTTCTCACAACTGCCATCTTTCATTTTCTGATGATTTCTCGAGTTGCTTCGAGATGGAAATTTGAAACTACTCTAACTTTTTGATGGTCTAATTATCAAGTGTTTAGTAAAGACTTCGGAGGTGAGAAAATGATGATAATTCAGACTCTCATGTGGCAATGACATGAACTTTGCTAATTCCCATCGCCAGTGCATTTTACAGGGTAAAACCTAAATTTCTCATGCAGAGCACAGATTGGAGTCAAAATCGCTGATTAACTATGTCTACCCATCTATACAGATACCAAATCTCAAGAGTCCACGTGGGCTCTTGAGGCCGGGTAATAACCTCCTCTATTTACACTGTGAAATCCTAAAAAATATTTCCCCGAGTAAAATTGTGTTCTGTGATAGGCAGTTTCAATATTGCATTACGAATTCCCACAGAAAAAAATTTAACAACACTTGCATTTCATTAAAGGAGACGCATAGCCTTGGGCTTACAAGACAATTCTAATTCCTTCTCATGTTTACTCCATACGTAATGATCGCAGCTGGCTCAAATCTAGGAGATATCAAAGACTTAACAGATGTCAGAATAGATGGTTGAGCAGCAGCACACAACTTGGAAAAGATTCAGCAAACCAAGACAGTGTGTTTCAAGTTCTGAAACCACAAGACATATTAAAACAGAAACCAACTGAATGATTTATAGACATTTTACATTTCCCTATAGTCCAATTTCCTTTGTTATTCTATGATCTCATTCATTACGCAATCTAGCAGCCAGAACGAAGGTCTGGCTTCCGTTACCCCGGGCTAAAGAGAATCTGTTTAAGCATAAATGGTTCTCTCACTCAAGCGTTCATCAATGTCCATATTGACGTGCGCACAAGACCCACTTTCTCCTTTTATATCTCTTCGATATCGAAATCATGGGTGCTTCTGCGGTTATTGTATAAGCGGCGCACCCGTCGACCAGCGGTCTCGCCTCATGATCGCTGACGCCTAACTCATAAGCATTAGCGACCCGAGAAAACACCGGTTTCACGGTCTCTCATGATTTTCAGCACGGTGGGACATAGAGACCGTCGCACAGTGGGGCGAAAACAGTAATTTTGGGCAAAAATCGTCGCCGCGCGAGTAATTGAGCTATCGGTATGATTCGAAAAAGATTCTCTTCGTTTTTTTCAGCTCTACATGATACACCTGCGAAACTTTTGATTGGAGCTACCTACGGGTGCGCAGTAATCATCAACAAAATTTTGCCCTAAATCAGCCACCCAGATTTTCTGGCAGCAATTCTCGATCCTCTATCTGGTCGCAAATAGTAGACAATAATGCTCGAAGTGTAATTCAAAAACTTGGGAGTTGACACGAGTTCATTTTGATATAAAAAATCCACCTGTGTCGATGAATCCGTCATTTTTAGTCAGTTTCGCCCAAATCTGACTCGAAGATTCTTCCTTAAAATCAATCTCGGCGACCTTGGCGGCCATCCACAAACCTCTGCCCGTTCGCAAATGTAAGATATTCGATGGCAGAAGGTATGGCAACTGATTCTGAGGTGGCACAAGGACGGATTCATAACTCAATTCGATCAATATCGCTCGGTTCATAAATTTTTCTCCGATGATCCATCCACATCCTCGGCGGCTACCCCCGACCCTTTACCTAGTCACAAATGATAGATATGATCACCCAGAGGGCATGAAAGTTATTTTCATGATGGTACTGGTCGCTCAAGACGAGTACTACCCAGTCTGTGTGATGGACCTCTGATTCTGCTCAAATCTGGCTTATAACTATATTCCGACCACAAAACCTCGCTTGAATCAAAATTCTCGCAGATACATCGCGTAGAGCTGAGAAAGACGGAGTGAATCCTTATCGAACTATACCGATAGCTCAAATACCTGCGCGGCGACGATTTTTGCCCAAAATTACTGTTTTCGCCCCACTGTGCGTCGGTCCCGCGGTCTCTCATTATTTACGGTCCAAGTCGACCGAATAGACCACTGGTTTTGCGGTCTTTTCCACGCTGGACGCTACCGTGATTGCAGTCGAAGAGACCGTCGCTCCCGTATCATCTCTCCACGCCTCAGCGGCTGATAGACCGCCGGTCTATGAACATCGTGTGATATACATCATAAGTCTATCATATTATATGGGTGATTTATGATCGTCACGACCATACGACTCACGGGTTTCGCGGTCTCTCACGCCTTGCCTTATTGGGATCCTACCTCCAGGAGGGACGATCCGCCGCCGGCCTACACTGCTCCGCTCTCATTGACGCCATTCTGACGTCAATAAAATATGACGGTGAATGATAGCGACTGGTTCGAGCCAGACTATGTTTATAGCTCCGATTGAAAATTTGGATATCTTCGTAATTCCAGGAAACTGATAGATTCAATTGAGAAAAATCGTAAATGAAGTGTTTCGTGAAAAAAAAAAGATCAAATGGCAAATAATTGCGATTGAATTACACCGAGGCGACGGAAACCCCACTCAGAAACGGCCGAAATAACTGTCTAGATTGAGCGTACCAATATACGAAATGATAAGAAAAGGGGCTTCCTTGTGATGGCGGCGCTATTTCCTCGGTGTCAGCTGGCAATGCAGCCTTGACTTGCGTCCGAGCGTCGCGAGCGAGTCGGACGACCAAGGTGAAAATGATCAAGCGAGCTGGCGTCGAGGGTATGCCTTGACTGAAATCTTCCGTCCAGTGGACCGGGTAGACAGCCAAACTCACGTGGATCAAGTTGTACCCGGGAGATTTCCTGCCCTTATGGACGAGGAAACACGCGGAGTCAGAGAAAAATAGGTCGACTTGGGGCTCTTACTTTTCATTCAACTCCAGGGGCGTCCGAGTTTGAGGTGGACCTCGCTGACAGCCCAAGGTATCCGTCTTGCCTAGGGTCCGCAGGGACTCCCGACTGTAGACAGGCTGGACGTTGCTGGCGGATGAGGGGCCTCATATAGTCCCGAACGACTCAAGTGCAGGCAGAAAACAGATAAGAAGATGATGGTGGCTGTAGATGAAGCGGCAGCGAAGATGGCGGCTGCGCAGATGAAGCTCGGGGATGACGCGGGCAGCGGCGACGCTGGCCGTGGCTGCTCTTTCTCGCAAAGAATGGAACCACCAAGCGACGCGGTTGTCCTTGAGCCAGCTATCCCGACGCCTCTAAAACTCTCTGCTACCAAGCAGATGTAGCACGATATAATTAGGCTCTTGAGCTGTCGGTATCCTCTGCCCGTAAACATGATGAAGCACTTACTTGCAGTTTCAAATGATTTCAGCGTGGCGTGACTCCTCGAACGTCGCGTACGGTGGCAGCGGGCACGTCTCGGGTTTGGGCCTTGCCCACAGGAACGGCGGAGGGCACACTTCCACCAGTCCGCAAATACCTCTCCGGGCGGTATGAATAGCAGTGGTCGATAATTGGCTCTAAATCATACCTTTCTTCTAGGGCAAAGTCTGCAGGATCATAGCTTGATCGAGGTGATGGCGTTACTGCTGCGTTGCGGGGGCAGCGGCGGTGAGAGAGCCGTGGTGGTGCTGCTTACATCTTTGTTTCAGCCCCCTCATCTTTCACTGTCTGCACATTGGCGCGAAAGTTGCAACCGCGAAAGGCGGGTGGATGTCACACCATCTTGGATTGTTCGGAGGCGAGCGATGTGGCTCGGGATGACTTCCCTTCTAGAGGTTGGATCCCAACATAAAAGCGGCAGCGCAGCCACTCGATACGGTCCAACGCAGCCCCCGTCGTTGACACGCCGTCACGCGGACCGTCCGCCCAACGCAGTCCACCCCGGACCTTTGTCGCTGTCACGCCATCACGTGGAGCGTCTTGGCCACCATCCGCCGTTGTAGCTAACTACTCGACTACCGTCATCGCCCACGCCAACCCGGCCATTATCGACCCGCGATCATCCGTGCTGCAATCTCGTGGAGGGTCGCGTTTCGCTTTCTTAGTGTCTAATCCGCCAGTGTGTTGGATGAGTGTTTCTCTAATCAGCTCGTGCATCGGCCTATTCTATTTCCAAGTGTAAAAGTGAGAGTATATTCTGTTCTATCTTCTACGTGTATGAATCTTCGTATCTATTCCTTTCCTTCCATCAGAAGTGTTTCGCTGTTCTCCAAATCAAAGTAAGTTCACGTTCCTCAAATCATTTCGGACATTTTGTCCTCAAAATTACAGCGCGGTACGCGAGTTATTCTTTCACGTAAACTCATCCTGCCCTCGCAAGGCGATCAAAGCACGTTGGCCAGGGATGTCATTCTAAAGTTCGATACGCGTCGCGCGTTGCTCTTTCCCACGTCGTCTCGTAGTATCGTAGTACGTATCAAATAAACAAACTAACCTACTCATTCCATCATTGTGTCTGATCGATGTAAACCTCATGTGGATTATAATTTTGATATGTTCTCTGAATAATATGGCTTTTACTGTCAGAAAATTTGAGGTATGGCTCACGATACCGTCGTTATTTTGGATGTTCAGCGTCTTCACATAACTACAAAATTCAGAGGTTAGTTGATTTTGTTGATGTGTACTACTGAAGAATGATGAACATTTCTAATGTATGTACCTCCACTGATTAGGAAGAGAATCTCAACCAAGTCCCTCAACAATCTCTGCTTCGCTCCCTGAAGAATAGCGGGTAGAATCAAGCTGTCGAGATTCTCATTGACCATTTTGTGTAGATTTTCCAAAGCTTTATTACGATCTCATGAAAACTTCCGGAGTTGGCTTCTCTGAAATGCCTCTGCGCTCCATGAAGTCCTCGCGGATCCCTCCCCACCGAGTTCAGAAGTATTGTAGAATTGTCATGATGTCATTCAACTCTATAGATAACGATTATTGGATTATTTAGAAAAATCCTGTCATCAGGTCATCTTCACCACTCTGTCGGTTAAAGTAACGCCCAGTTTCCTCATAAATTGATACTAACATTATTTCTCCATGGAATTCCACTCAAATTAGCCATGGACACTCTCATGATTAAATCCAAGATATATGTTCATACGTCTGCAGCGAACGGAGCAAGGTTAACAGTTCCCTGACGACGGCAAATGAAACTATTAGAATCGAAGAAAAAGACACCGGGAGCATTAAACCTCCACACCCACTTCTTACATCGAAGCATAGCAATCGTGAAAATCTCTCTAGAGAACCATCAAAATAATTCCATTAAACATCCCGAATCGCACCAATAGCTCAACACGCACGCGTTACAATTACGAAGCCCCGCTACATGGCTCATGCATGCATGAATCAACATCAGCGTCGCTCAGCAGTATCGTGTCGCATGCACGCAGCTCTCGACGCATACATGCCAGCAGACCGCGACTGACGTATTCATGGGGTACAACCAGCGCCCGGCTCGTCGCACCTGATTCCGTATACACGGGCGAGACGCTAACCGAGCGCGAGTAACCGGCGGAAGCACGAGGGCGGAATGCGGATGGGGGAGGCTTCGCTAACCGAGTTAATCCAACCCGATTAACCGAAGACTGAGGGCTGAGTTGGCGCGAGGGGCTGTGCTGCTCGTCGACGACGACAAGAGGGTTACGCGGCTAACTGGCTGCTGCTCTGTCAGCGCATGCCTCTTCATTTTTAATTAATTAACGGTCAATTTGCTCTACAGCCGAGGCCCGCGCAAATTCTCAACGCAATTTCGCGTGACGCGAGCAATAATCGTTTGCGCGGAGCGAGACGGAGAATTATGGATGAACGATGCGACAGTCGACTCTTGGATGCAGCCTGATATAGAGAGAGAGAGAGAGACATGAGTTTTCGGATGAGGATAATGTTTGGAATATTGGGCTTCGTCAGCCCTACGCGGGGTGAATTACATTGAGAGCTGATCATTGTTTCGACCTGGTGTAAGAGAGCGATGTTGTATTTGAGCTGTTTATGTTATTAGAAACTCATCTGATAATCTTATCCACACTCAGTACAAATAAAGCATCTAGAACTGTCTGTATTGTTGATGCTAGTATGTTGAATGAGTCTGAGGTTCTCGTAGAGAGTGGTGGTCAAAACAGTTTTGATGAGTGACCGAGTGAGAATTTATCGCGGGTTGAGGAATCGGAACGATTTCTCTGTGACTCTCACGTATCTCTATCTGTTGCTCAACCATTCAATCGAAATCAGTAGCCAGAGTGATCATTAAGGAATAAGAACGCCATTCACTTGAACCACTGTCGGACTGTAATCGATTGTATTTCGTTGTAGAAATTAGAGTAGATTAGTTTCTTTATTTTGGTCACGGGGTACATTTCTATCTGACCCAACGCATCATACAATCGTAAAATCATAATTTATCTTAGATGATTATAATATTCATTGAATAAAAGTATAATATAAGAATATAATAGAAAATGGCACCATACATTACTNNNNAAAAATAGAATAAAAACGCATTCAATGCAAGAAAATTCTCAAAGTATTTCCTGTCCACCCATTTCAACGATTAATTCCCTCTCAAAGATTACTCACATCAGGCCAAATTGTACTGACAAGTGACGGATCAGTCTCGCAGATCACGGATCTACCCAGAACTATGGAAGCCGTCTTGTTTTGGCAAGAAATGGGGATATTCCAAAGGTTTTTATCCCATAGGCCCTTCACGATTCCTCGGAACCAAGTTTCAATCCAAGGTGCCTGCCACTCAAAAATGATTCAGCCCTATCCAAGAAAGTGATGGATGAAAATCATTGTCAGAAGAATCAAAACCATTCATGAGTGAGTTATCGAAAAATAGTTGCAGAAACACTCCAAATTTGTCGTGGAATCCCTAGTCTATGTAATTTTGTGCATGCAATCATTTCATATTTATTTCTTCATGAAGCCCTAAACACCATGCAGATTGCTTGATTCTGATGCTTAAATCCTTACGCACCAATAGAATTTCCTTTCTCTGACAGGGGGGGGGGGAGGAATGACTAACACTTATTGTTAGTTTTTGCGTGGCGGTTTCGAGAAGAAAATTCCTAGAAGTTGATAAAATGATATAATAAAGATAGTTAGAAAGGTTCCGCAAGTCGCGCAGCTTTTTGGAGTGCACGACGGCCACACGGTAACCAGTCATACGTGCTTTATGCTCAAGCATTTGGCGTCACTGGCAGAGAACCCTCGTGACTGACCTCAACTGCTTCGAGTACTGGTGAATAGCGGAAGCTGTCCGAAACCCCCGTAAATGGTAATGGGCCCTACGCGACTAAGGCACTGGGGCGCCTTCAAACCCTGAGCCACGACCTGCAGGTTTAGACCACGTAAATGCGTTGTTTATACAATACGACTGATAAGATATTTTGGAATCCCACCCATTTTGAACGGCGACTATAGTCATCGTTACCAGACGAGTCTGTGTTGATACCAGGAGAGGAACCTCATGAGAATCTTTGGCCATGACCATTCAAAGGTGAAGGCTGGCGAGTCTTCGACAATGCTACCCAGGGTCAGGGCGTGACCCCTTATTCGCCTAATGGGACCAGTGCTCCGTAATTGGGTTGAATTCTAGGGGGCAGCTACAGTTCCACTAGACTCGAATAAACCGAAGTCTTCATCAATGGTGTACTGTGAGGTGTGAGTTAGTAGTTGCAAGACAATTCACAGGGCGTATTCCTGTCCACAAATTTGGAGGCAACGGAGGGTAGAATGGATAGGAGAGTACCTCACTTCTATCTAGCAAGCATTCATCCTACCGCACGGACTGCGCTTGTAGTTGCCGCTTACAGTACGAATGACCGCACCATAACTGCACACAATTGTCAGCCAGTAAGCGAGCGATTTTGGCGACGACGAATATAGAAGCGATTACCTGATCAATGGCTGATGAGCGGAGAGACAGCTATCTCTTTAGCCTACCAGATGATTTGGACATAGAGAGGGTGAGTAAGAACTCGACTTGTGAGGATTCCCCCGCCACGTTTCGCCCGCCGTAAAAGCCCACCTATCGGTCACTGGAGTAGGGGTGGTGGGAGACTTCTCGTTGACGCTTCCCCGAAATTCACCAAGTCCTGCTCTGACACCGCCAACTGCAAATCCAGGATCACGCAGTATTGTACCTGATGATATGGACTGATATGTCCGCGTGCTACCAAATGAGCTATGTAGGAAGGCTGCAGTACTTGAATTAGATCCGTGAGATGCGCTGGTAGCTACTGAAGATCTCAGGGGCGCATGTTTCCTGCACAATATCTTGATTCATCCACTATAGCAGGAAGCACGGATGAGTACAAAAGATCTGTGAATATCGTGCGATAGATAATTCTTATTGAGTACTAATCAAAAATCGTAGAAGCGGAGGCAGGTAACGAGGAAACTAGGCCAGTCGCGACCACGTCACCAGTTGGCCCTCTTTTTCCCCCTTCTACTCCATGTATCTTCTCTCCTTTATCTCTTCAACAGCCTATCTCTTCACTTCTCCATCTGTTCCTCACTTCATTTCTCTCTCGCTCTTTCGCTGTCTCTTTTTCCTGTATCGTGCTCTAGCTGAGCGCAATAAAACATTCCGCTTGCGAGAGAGGGTATAATTGGCGGGGTGCTTTCTCTCTTCCGTGCAGCTTGTGTAGCCGGCTACCGATACGAAGGGACGAGGTGGTTGCTGCACGTAACGATTGGGGGAAGAAAGAGATCGGTGGCTGGCCGTAGTCCAGGTTTAGAGGCCCCGGGGGGCAAAGCGTGCCCCTTCTTCATCTTGCAGTTATTTATCACCCTGTTTCTCGTTGAAGCTTTTTCTCTGAAGCGCGAGCGAACATGTGCCTCTCTATCTATTTTCTATGTTACCTCGCATCTCGCTCTTCTCTATTTTCAGCGACGTGAAATGGTCGAGTGCAATACCATCGTATATCGGCATGTGCCCGACGGACGAGGTCACTCCGGAGTGGAAGAAATTCCAAAAATCAGATGTATTTGGCATTTGCGTATTAACGTATTAGTGAAAGAGGCATTTAAAGAAAGTCATGGTGGGGCTAATTCAGCACTGACCACTTGAAAATTTCGAGGAAATCCATCTCGATTTAAAAGTGTCATTTGAAATATGTTGATAAACTTGTTGAATCAGTTCACTTCTGCCAAGCGTGATGCAGGGCAAGATAATCCTCCAACGAAAATGTACTACGAAAGGGTCTTAAGCGTTTGTACCTCAAGAGTACCTGAAGTCTTCTAATTGTGAGATTCTGTGTCTGGACGTTCTGGAAATGCGATATTCCTCCCAAAACCATGTAGTGCTTCACGCAGCTCTAGCTCTAGCACGTTTGTATATTCCCGCACGTAGCTCAGCTCGTACAAATACTCTTAAAATCAGCTCAGCTACGTTGAAGAACATTCAGATGTGCTAGAATTGGAACTGTGAGAAGCCCGAAGTTTTTTTAGAGAGTATTGTCGCATTTTCAATGTCTGACATTTCTTTTTTGTCGAAACGATATGGCTCAGCTTTGCTCTGTTCGGACCCTACGTTTCTTAGCTCATTTTGTAGGTCTTGAATTTAGCTTCCAAATAAGATAGAATACGTTAAATGATGTTGAGGTGTGCCAGAGTTTGAGCTGCCAATAACTTTGATGGACCGTAATTGCATCATGTCCCTTCATTCTTTTTCTGAATAAGAAAAGAAAGGAGATTAGAGATTTCACTCGCGTATGGAGGAATGAACAGTTCCGATTGTGTTTCTGAGGCATTCTAATGAGTTTGGTTATTGGAAGAACGCAACGAGCTCCATAGGTACTTTTTTGTGGTACTCCCGTGAAAGTTCTAATGGGCCCCGAAAGATTACCGGCTTCATCACGTACCAATTACTGACTCCCAGCTGAGGAACTGGAAAACTATTTCAGAGCGATTCCGGGCACGAAATTTCTTCAAATATATAGAATGAAACTCCAGTCTTTCTCTCGATTGTACGGACAATTTATCGCCGAAAGTTTGGAACAGATATTCCTAATTTTGGAATATCTGTTCCAAACTTTCGGCAATAAATTGTCCATACAATCGAGAGGAAGACTGGAGTTTCATTATATCTGTTGAGCCAGCGGACAAGGAGGAATCCACTAACTTGAAAATTTCTTCAAAATTGATTTGTGAGATGTGTCGTTAAAAGCTCTGGAGAAATAAAAGATGATCGGGCTGTAACGATCTAGCGGTCAATGGCTAGTTTAACATCCTCAGCAAAAGCTAGGAGAGCTCTGATTGAGTTAGATACCGAGATCTGGAACCAGACTGACGGTCGTCAAAAAGATTGTTTGGTATGAAATCGGACCGGAAATGTTCATGTATAATGCGCTCAAAAAACGTAGACATCTCTGAGGATGGTGTAA
>JAPYYZ010004363.1:0-10624 GCA_030522705.1 Eretmocerus eremicus
TATTTTGGGAAGTTATTGGGTGAGACATGAAATCTTAGTAGTACATATGAATAATAATTTTTCTACACCATATTAAGCAAATGTTCATAACAACCAGTTTGTTCAAAATTTTGTACTTTTATAGATCAAGATTAATTATGGAACTACCATATGTCATAATTATAATAGCGTTATCATTGTCGAGAGAAGAAAAAAAATTGTTTTTCAATCAATTGTGAACCTCATATGAAAATCTTGAGCGATTATAACCCGAGAGAGAGTCCGTGAATTGAAATGTAAACATTCACGGAGATCAACACTCTCACTCACACAAGAAAAAGAGAGAGTAACACATGCACTCATACTCATATGTTCGCCGCTGCGAACCATAAACAAGTCCAAGGTCAATATTTTATCAGTCAGTAGGTCAATCGCATCAGGTGATGCGAGTCCCCGGCCACGCACGATGGGTCACGTGGAAGGCGCGCGCTTTCGCAAGCACCTCCCCCGTGCCATGCCGATGCGGGTGCATCGTCAGCGTTTCACCCGCGTCGCGAAGCTACGTCGTTTACGTCACCTCGCGCCTCGGACAGACCGCTCGAACCAACCAACTGAGGAAGTCAGACACTCTCTACTCTCTCTCTAATATCTCAATATATATCTCATTCATTACTCCGCTCGTGTCCTCATTGGAGGTACCACCTTATCCACGTAACACCCCCACATTCTATCTTTTTTAAACTAGTTTCCATAATTTTGGTTGACGGTATATTGATATTTCTATTGATCCTCGATTATAGAGTTCTCCTTCCCACAAGAGGGTAGTGTACAGTTTTCCGCGATTCTGAGTTTTCTCCGTGTAAATTTTTCGGATGTTTAGTAAGTCAGAGTCCACCTATCCCCTCCTGCCTCTGGGTGGTAAACATCAAAATATTGTCAAATATCGTACGGGTTGCACGTTTCGTGCTGCTATAGAGCGTGAAAAAAAGATAACTGGTGAGGATGCAGATGTTGGGCTGCTCATGGCAAGTTTTCACTCATTTGAGATGTGCAGGGTGTCCCAAAAATCAGCCCCCTTCCCTCCCCAACGATCAGGAATGGTTCCGGATATCGAAAACCAATGATTCAAAATCACTTGATTCGACCGTTATAGAGGCACATCTCACATTATGAAAAGGTGCGAATGTATCAACTCCCAATTCTGGAGAATGCTGGGGTGATCACTCAGAACACGAAACATCTCGAAAGATCCATCAATATCATTCAAATTTCTTGCATAATAACCAGTGCCATTTTTGGTCAAATAATTCCGATTGCGTGCTATGTTCCCTGAGAAAAAAGAGAAAGAATGTTTCTTCAAGAAATGTGTATCTTCCATACCGAGTCTTGAGCGCATATATGACGAATGTCATCTGCATTCTCCTGTACTCAAGTACCTCCAATAAAAGTTCCAGGAAGGGAGACGATGGCGCCTGCGAGATATTGACTTTCCATCATTTTCCATAGAAAACAGATTGTAGTTGCTATTTCTGATTATTCCTGCATGCAGGAATAGTCAGGAAAAATTAGAAATAGTCTGATAGCAGAAAAATCTGCTATCATGATAGCAGATTTTTCCGATTGAGTATCGCTCACTTGATGCTATCCAACAATATTTGAGGGGGTACGTTAGGCAGATTCGGAATGATTTCATCTTGATGGATCTTAAATCATCAATTTCACGTGATTTTGTTACTTCGGCTCTCATCGAAAATTTTTGATAGTTCCGAAGGGAAGCGGGTTTAGGTCATACGAAAAATACGTATCCCCTTATTTTGTCCCTGGGAACATATATTTCCTTGCTAGCGAAAGCCACGAGTCCAAGTAACGTTGCTGACTAATTTCAGGTGGAATCAGCCTACAGAGAGTCAATCCCCACAATTCTCTCAGATCTCACTCCGAAGAACCAGCGGATATATGTGTCTCCGTCCCATGCAGTTCCGTCGGAGCCATCACTCCACACGACTCATCTAGTCCCGTATCTATCGACATCCATTCGTCACTCGACATTTAATGCAGCTCTTTCAGAAGTGAATCAACAACTCTCGTCATGTGGGCCCCGGAGGGAACTTGAGATGTGATTAGTTTGGATGCACCTAAATAGTGTCGTGGAGATGACGAGTGATGAGACCATGACATTCAAATCATAAACGGCATCATCCTGGCTAACGATTTATCAGAAACGACTAGCCCAATCGGCACAGTTGGTGGCTCTGTAAACGGAAATGGAGGAACAATTCGAGGTGCAGCTGGTGGAATTGTGAGCATAGGGGCTGGACATCTCACGTCATCTATTGGATCAAATACTTTCAATATCGAACACCAGCAATTCAATATTTTTCCGGCCATATTCAGCCGACAGCTCAATTTCTCAGCGGCAGCAGCAAATTGTGGCCAGACTAAGCTCATGGATGACTTGAGACCTAACCTAGGATTACTCAGTGTCAATCTGATGGAAAATGAATCGTTTCACTTGTCTCACCCACACGATAAACGAAAATGTGGCAGCACGGGATCGACTGAGCAAGACTTCAGTCTATACGTGACGCACCAGAACAGCGAAAGCAATCCTTCCACATCAGCTAATATAATTACAAGGAATAGCATCGGAACGAACCCTTCTGTTGGTGAGTAGGAGAGTCCCATTCACTATTACTACAACTCTGTCACAATTATGCTGTAAATCAACCAATGATACCTGTTTCAATTATCGAAATTCACCCAAACAGCTCTTCCCATCTCTAGAAGGTCTTGGACACGGTCGCATACATAGGTCTATAAACTCCCGTGCCCTGGTTGAACAAAAAGACTCTTTCAAAGACTCCTCGAGAGACTTCTTGGAAGAGTCTTTCATATGCTCCATCATCGAGAGTCACTGGAAGAGTCTAATGACACTTTGGACTCACGCAGAGAAAGAGTCACACAATCTAAATTACAGGTTGGTATCATGTGTTCCCGCTAATCACTTTCGTGGGAGATGCTATGAGACAGCGATCACTAACTTGATTATCAGGATGGTATATGGACGATAAATCTAAGACATGGGGGACCCTGGAAATGTTGTCAGTTAAAATGTGAGATTTTGCCCCCCCCCCTTCCCCGTCCTCCTTTCCATCCAGCTGTGCTGATCCCGTATTTTAGTCGATTGCATTCATGTGGCCGCACAGCTGCACATCTCAACCTCGATTCGTCGAGTGATCTCCGCAACGTGAAACTTACCTGAAAAATGAGACTCATAAGAAATGAGTCTTTGGTTAGAAGAGTCTTCGCCATGAGACTCATCTCAGGACTATGAGATTCCAAGTTAACGAAGAATAGGTCCACAGCATGCATTGGGTGCAAACGACTGCGGAACTCACTCTCTCGACCTTTCGCACAATGCTTTTGGATGAATGCATATGAAGGTATAACAAATAGCACATTGGAGAGCACTAGAGCGAGGAGTTGATACCAGGAAATTCCACGGACATTAACAAACCGAGGTCTCGATTTTGCGGTTCAGACTTATGATAACAACGAACTCACAAAGGCTATAGCCGGGTACTAGGGTCAAAAGTGCCTCGGTCGGAAATGACCAAGTGACCCATACCGTTCGATAGGTATTGACGGAATATACTACCAAAAAAATTTTCAGCCCCCTAGGTCACTCCTGGTCGACATAATCTCAAAAAAACTGTTTTATGGTCTTCGATTGATTCCGGGGATGACGATGGACCAAAAAATCTGGAAAAATTCACAAAAATAGTTCTTATAGAGACAAACCTCTGTTAATCTCTTCGGATTTTCCGGTCGCCGAACATAATCTAGAAGAATTTTGGAAATTTTGAATAATTCGCCATATTGACGGGTTTGGGGGTGTCTCGCTGGAAATTTTTTTCGATGTGAGAATACGTATTATCTATCCATAAGAAATTTTTTGGAATTTTACATTTGGGGGAAACGTTCTGAGAGCCTAAAAACCACTTGAAACGCGTTTTTTTCGGTTTTTTGCGACGTTCCGCATGCTCACGTACCGTCGATCCTCCTGTATGGCAACTTTAACATGGAAGATGACTTATGTGATTGTATATACATCAAATCTGAGCCTCAATAGACTCACTAGATGGTAGGAGGATGCCCTAATAGGGTCCCTAAGAGTCTCTGCGAAGCTCGAGAGTCGGCACAATCATAATCCGTCGTTATCATGCATCTCTACCATGATGAAATTTCTTCATCCCTGTGATCAAAAATCGATACCTCTGGGGCCGATTTGGGGCTTTCGAGACGTAAAAATATGTCAATCCAGGGTTCATACGGACATTCCGGGCACGGGGGGACTCGCTTCTCTCGCTTCGCTCGAAAATCCATCAGTCCCTAGGGCCCGACAGGGGGACGACCCGGGTCGAAGGATAATATATTTTGTATGTGTCTTCAAGGAAACTTTGTCGCTGAAATTATCAGATATAAAAATTCTAAATGGAGGGATGAATCTATCAAAAACTCCCAATAACTAATTCACGTTCGAAGAAAAATACCTACGGCCTTCTTTTTTTGTGTACGCCCCACTCACATGCCTAAATCGACCAATCTGCTACGCATATAATTTTGCGCGCAACAATACTACCTTGATCTAGAAAAATTCTTATCCATGAATAAAAAAACCCTGTCCCCTCATTTTTCGAGTTTTTCCCTTTCGTTTTTCCATGATGACTGATATTGTTCATCAACCCACAGGTCCAGATCACTGGCTAACTTCAATACGCCGCGAGAGACGCGTGTGAATGCAATCTAAGTCATCATGTGATCTGAAATTTCACGCTGTAGCGTAGTGAACACCCATTTACTTTTTCTAAAAAGTATAACTTGGCGAGTATGAGAATGTTCCAACCAGAACTTTATCCCTATATACTGACTTCCAGTAGACGCATAGGGATTACGCATGCTCAACGATATACATAGATGCAAAAAATTGTAAGCGATAGGCTATTATAAAATATGGCCAGAACGTCATTTCAATTCTTGAAAGGAATGAGATCAGGGGGAATATGTCGAGTACTTCTTGATTTCACATCAAGGGAATACCAGTTTAGAACAGAGAGAGGAGTGAAATCGAGGAAGAATTGTCCGAGTAGAAATATTCATGATCCATCCTAAAAGTTTCATAATCTTTCATCTTGGAATGATACGAGTTACTCAGACTTTCTCGTCGAGAATTTCAGCGCCTCACGTTCTCCAAGGACAATAGAGGAGTAGTAGTCAACAAACGGCCTAATCAGCTTGGAAAAAGAACTAAATTGTTGAGTACTGCTTCTCTATTGTCCTCAGACAACGCGAGGCGCTACAATTCTGGACAAGAAAGTGTGTGTAATTTTCATCATTCCAAGATTCCCCCTAATCTCACTCCTTTCAAGAATTGAGATGACCTTCTGGCCAAATTTTAAAATAGCCCATCTCTCATAATTTCTTGCATCTATGCATATCGTTGAGTATGCGTTATCCCTATGCGTCTACTAAAAGTCAGTATATAGGAATGAAGTTCTGGTTGGAAAATTCTCATACTCGCCAAGTTACACTTTTCAGAAAGAGTAAATGGGTGTTCACTACTGTTGGATCATGCCCACACACACTCATATAAGCGCGTATGTGTCCCCCGAGCGGAGAGCGGAGATGAGCATCGCGAGCCGCGTTGAATGCATTTGAACGGCGAGACAGCCTAGTCTCGCTCCGAGCGACAAGCCAGTCAGAGCTCAAGCGAGCATTCATTGCACCTACATCGCCCAATAACTCAGGAATAGGAGTAAAACGTTCACGGAGTCATTCCGCCTTCCACGCAACTCGCTCGGCTCGCACTCCAGCAGCCGGCGATTCAAACCCCCCGGGGCAAGGCTCCGACATTGATGACCCCGAGTGCAGCGAAGCAGGAGTCGACTGGGAGCCGCGGCGATGACGACGGCGTGCCACGCAACAGCTAGCAGCCGCGAAGCAGCCTCCCGCGCGCGAGCTCTCCAGGCTCGTCGCAGCAGCAATTTCGGAGCAGCTCGACCGCAACAGTCTTGCAGCTCGTAGCAGCAGCGTAAAATTATCGTCCCC
Source organism: Eretmocerus eremicus (assembly GCA_030522705.1). Classification (NCBI taxonomy): domain Eukaryota; kingdom Metazoa; phylum Arthropoda; class Insecta; order Hymenoptera; family Aphelinidae; genus Eretmocerus; species Eretmocerus eremicus. Next base: position 6,088 of record JAPYYZ010004363.1, read on the forward strand.
CGGTGAAGGCGCTCTACAGCGCCGTGGCCAGCTCGCAAGCCCACCGCGAGCACCCATCTGCCAGCGACCACCTACATCATCGGCGCGGCAGCACGGGGAGGTGACCCTCCCCCCCCCCCCTCCCAAAGCAGCAGCACGAGTCGCCGGACGTGTCCCGGGTGAGTCAAACAACAAAGCGAATATCGCAACTCGCCCGGCACGGAGCACGCGCGCTGCACGCTCACCGGCAACCCGCGCGCCCGCCATTTTTCGGTGCGTGCACAGCAAATTACCGGCTTAGAGCCGAGGTAGCGGCAAGGCCACCTGGCCCCACAAAGGCCAACTGGCCCCTCAAAGCCCATCTGAGCCACCAATGAGGCCACCTGGCCCGACGAGGTGCGACTACGACACCGGAGCCTGGAGACCATAGCAGCAGCATCCGCGACGAGGAGCAGTTCGCCGACACGTGTACGAGCGCCAGGCACATCGCTGAGTGGCGAGACGCGAGAGCAGCCGCAGCACTCCCAGGTGACGACAAGCAACATCGTCACCGCAGAGACTGCATCTACGCTCCAGAGTCGCGGGCACATCGCAGCAGCAGCGTCAACGGTCATCACAGCAGCGTAAACGGTCATCGAGCTCGTCTCATCGTAACAGGTACAATTGTGCAGCGGAAGTCACCTCTAAATTTTTGAAAATTTCAAGTGCCTCGCGAAATCCGATTCGGTCCGCCATTTCCGCGCGCCAAGTGCTAGAAAATTCACGCGAAACCCGCACGCGAGCCATCAGCCAAACGCGTTCCACAGAACCATAACAAACTAGACCTTGAGCCTCGCGGCAAAGGCAGCTTCCTCGAACGCGATCACGCGATCAGAGTTGTTAACAAAGGTCATCGCTACTTCTCAATTCTATGCGACCGCGGAATATGAGAAAAATTTCAGCTCGCCACAGCTGTGAGCACCTGCGTGTGCGCGTCGTGTGAAATTGTAATTCTCATGTCCGACACACTACACACACATGTCTCGCTCTCATGTCAGAGCTGTGAGCACTTGCAGTGCACTTAGTGTATTCAAATGTAACAAACATACATAAACACATCACACCGATTAGTTATATGTCTGACAAGAAGAAGTACGAACGCAAACGATTGCGCAGCGGTGCATATTATGATGAGGGAGAGTTAGATACGCCAAACGTTGAACCCGAAAATCCAAGAATCGCAAGCATTGAGCCCGTCGATGATTTAGACACAAGTGCGAATAGCGAACTAGACGACACGTTAACACAGTTCGATATAACTATTTTAGAACTCAACTCAACCGACATCAGCGTCAATATGCCAGACGATATCGATAAGACCACTGGATCAAGCGAAAATTCTAAAGCCGCCACGTCCAATACAAGCTCTCAGCAAACAATTCAGACGGCAAGCGTTGATGAGAAAATACAGAGTAGCGTCGAAGCTTTGAGTAGAAAACTCACTACAGATTTTGATCAAGTTCTTGATGAGGAATCCAATACTTTGCAAGAGTAACTTTCGGGCAGAACCGATGCGATTGACGCGATCAGCAAGCCGGGCACAAGTACTCAAAATCTTCCACCGAACAATGAGCAGAATCAGCTGCTCCCATCTGAGACTGGGCCTACTCAGTTGCCGAGCACGCTCAATCCTGGGGCACTTGAATTTGGAGACTCTTTGACACAAAATCAACTGCCACAAGCGCAGATTTCCCAACCGCAAGCGGTCCCACCGCCGGTTTATCATGAACATCCCCAACGTCTAGCCTTTAGAAAGCCTGAGTTCAAAGCTGACGATCCGATCATATGGTCCAGTCAATGCGAAGCAGTCTTTGAATCATGTAATATAACAGACCAGAAGCTTGAAGCTAACTATATAATACCTGCTCTCTCAGTCGAATTGATGACTAGCATTAAAGATTTATTGCGGCCGGAACGCCCACCCAACATATATGATCTCTTGAAAGAACAAATATTGAAAACGTTTGCAGATTCCGAAGAAAGAGCATTCAATAGATCGTTGAATAGCGGTGTTTCTCACGAGGGGACACCCTCGCAAATTCTCAACCGGGTTCGATATATAAGCAATCAATCATGCGACAACGAAGTTCTGAAGTCACTCTTCTTTAGAGAGCCGAAAGAGCCAATGCGCAACATGCTCGTTGCCTTTGAGCACGAAGACTTAGATAAACTCCCCAAAATTGCAGACGCCATGTATGACAACAACCCAGAGCCTTACGCGAACGGTGTCAATTCAGTAGAGGCCGCGAAGCCAGATCCGGCATTACAAGAACTTTTACAGAAAATATTGGCTTTGACAACAGAGGTTAGTGCGATAAAAGAGTCTAACGAGCGATCGCGCTCTAGAACTCGAGATTCATCAAGGTCACGTTCGCGCAGTCACACGCCCGCAAGAGATTTCAAAGGTCAGGGGTACCTATGTCACATTCATTCGAAATACAAACATGGAGCCAATAAATGCGCTGAGCCTGATTCATGTAAATGGATGGACAACAGACCGAGAAATGGTGAGGGAAACTGAGGCCACCCTGTTCCCTTCAGGGGACTAAGACAGGGCGCAAATCGAAACGTCTCCATATCAAGGACAAAAGGTCAAATTACACATTCCAAGCTGATAGTGGCGTGGACATTCCATTACTGCCGCGTCCATCACACTTAAAAATTCCCACCGATTATAAGCTATACGCAGCAAACGATTCAACAATCGCGACTTACGGGGAAACAGAAAGAACCATTGATTTGAATTTGAGACGCGAATTGCAATGGCGATTTTGCTACGCCGACGTAGCACAGCCAATCTTAGGCGCAGATTCTTTCGACCACTACGGTCTATTAATAGATGTAAAAAATCGTCAGCTCGTGGATAGCCTCACAGGTCTTAGACGCGACACCACAGTAAAGAAAGCCCCTCACATCACTATATCTACAATTCAACCCGACGGTAAATACGCGCACATTCTCAAAGATTTCTCTGAAATCACAAAGCCGACGCAGAATCCTCCGCCAAGTGAAGCCAACGTATTTCACTATATCATTACAGAAAAAAATCCTGTATATTCCAAGCCGCGTAGATTGTCTCCTGAAAAGCTTCAAGCCGCGAAAAAGAGTTCGGAAAACTTATGAAGGCAGGCGTAATTAGGCCATGTTCAAGTAATTGGGCTTCACCCATTCACATGGTTACAAAAGAGGATGGGTCATGGCGCGTCTGCGGAGATTATAGACCGCTGAAAAGTGCTACAGTGCCCGATCGTTACCCGCCAACGCACTGACTTGATTTTTCAAACATGCTCAGGGGTAAAACGATTTTTTCGACGATCGACCTCAGAAAGGCATTCCATCAGTTACCCATGGCACCAGAAGATGTCCATAAGACAGCAGTAATTGCACCCTTCGGGTTATTTAAATACTTTTTCATGTCATTCGGATTAAAAAGCGCCACCGCCACTTCACAACGGTACTTAAACACGATCTTTAATGACTTAGATTATGTCTCCATATTTGCTGACGACATCCTCATAGCATCTTCTTCGCCTGAGGAACATGAACGCCATTTAAGTGAAGTATTTAAGAGACTGAAAGAGCACAACTTGCAAATGAATCCAGAAAAATGCATATTCGGACAAGCCGAACTGGTTTTCTTAGGCCATATAATCAATTCTGAAGGGGCTAAGCCAACCCCAGAGGAAGTAGAAGCCATTACACAATTTCCACAACCAATCACAGTTGTTGAACTCAGGAGATTCATAGGCATGATCAATTTTTATAGGCGTTGTCTGCCACACATAGCAGAAGCATTAGCTCCATTAGAGGAACTTCTTCCAGACTCACGTAAAAACGATAAACGTAAAGTGCAATGAAACTCCAAAGCTAGCAAAGCTTCTGCCGAAGTTGAAAACACTTTAGCAAATGCAGCACTCTTGGCACACCCTTCAAGTGAAGCCGCTCCGCGAATAGTCACAGATGCTTCGAATACCGCGATGGGTGGTGTCCTAGAGCAGTTCATAGAGAATGAGTGGCGTCCACTCGCGTCTTCTCTAAAAAATTCAATGCAGTTCAATCCAAATATAGCACATATGGTCGCGAGTTATTAGCCATATATAACACAGTCAAATATTCCCAATACTTCCTGAGAGGAAAAAAATTCGAAGTCGTAACTGATCAAAAAGCGTTGACTTACGCATTCATGCAACGGGCAGATAAATCTGACCCACATCGGGTAAGACACTTATCGTACATCTCTCAGTTCACTACAGGTATTGAGCACTTGCCCGGCGATTCTAACGTGATAGCTGACACGTTGTCGAGAATCGACACAATTGCAATATCTAGCATAGGCACGTTCACATTCACCCGATGACCGCGTCATCACACAGACCACTGGGCATGCTTGACAACCTCGGAAAACTCTACGAGCGGATGTTCCTCAACAGACTCGAAGCCGCTTACGAAGAAACAGGAGGGATGGCGCCAATGCAATTCGGCTTCCGGAAGGGCCTCAGCACGCTTCACGCAGTAGAAG
>JAPYYZ010004364.1:0-10622 GCA_030522705.1 Eretmocerus eremicus
TGATCTCACACGGGAAAGACGGTGCGTTCACGTGTCCAGCCACAGTGTACACAAGTGCGTGTACGCATGCGCAGCGGCACATAGGAACGCACCCGCCTGTTCTCCGGAAACTCCTCAATTTGAACGAGCACCTGGATCGGACGCGTTTTCAATCTTCTCTCACAAAATGAATATTGCGTCTAAAAATATTCTGTCTTTTGTAAAATTTTTCCATCGATGCCCTCTATCGGTGTCATGCATCACATTTTTTTTCTCCGCCGCATGCAAGTTCTCTATTGGGTCGCGGGTCACCAATGTCCGGCATCAAGCGCTACAGGGCAGCACCCGTCCTCTCGGCTCTGTGCGCTGCTTTCTGGGCAAGCCTCTTGTATGTCCTGGCATCGTCAAGCCATACCCCGCGGTACTTGACTTTTTCCAAATCGGGATGTCCCGCTGATCGATGAAGAATGTTGGGTTCTTGTAGACCCACTCTTTCGTCGCTACCATCGCTTCGCTTTTTGGAATGGCCGGCTCCAGAAATCTGTGGGCCATTGCTCCTTGCACTACTCCCAGGGCTCTGTTCACTGTCGTTTGGAGCGACATCGAATCAGCGGCGACTACGGCCAGTGCAATGTCGTCGGCGGAGCCGACCACATCGCCAGGAGGGTCGAGGCTGCGGACGCCGTCGTATTGCAAGTTCCAATCGAACGGCCCCGATACGGAGCCTTGCGCCACTCCGGCCGACGACTCAATCTCCCTCCTGTCCGTATCCGTGTCAACCCTCCACCTTCCTGTTACGGAGGTAATCACTAACGACGATCAGGAGGTATTCGGGTAATCTCCCTTGAAGCGTCTCGTAGATCCGTTCCCAACTAGCGGAGTTGGAGGCATTCTTCATGTCCAATCGTATCACTGTCCAGAAGCCACCTGACTTTGGCAGCATGTTGGTTCCTCTCCCTCTATTGCATTCTGGACTACTTCTATGGCATGGAGTTCGCTGAGCCCTCCCGAAAATCCCAACTGCGTCGGTCACATCCCACCCGATTCCTCATACGCTGAGTCTAGACGATTCAGGACCATCTGCTCGTAAGGTTTCCCGAGGTTGTCGAGCTTGCCCAGAGGTCTGTGAGATGACGCAGCCCGTAGGTCGCCCCCCCCCCTTTCGAAATAAGCACGAGTTCCTGCCACTTCCGAAGGGCGGGGAAAACTTCGGCTCTGAGACACTTGTTGAATAGCCTGAGGATTATCTCCGGCCTTTCTTCTATCGCCAGCTCAAGGACCTCGTTGGGGATTCCATCGAGGCCTGGGGCTTTGCCGTTCGCCAGTTGCCTGGCGGCCATGCGCAGTTCGGTCTCGTCAAACTCGTGGATATTCTCCGTGACTGGGACAGGGAACTGCGTTCCAGGTTCTCCCCTCGGAAAGAGCGCCTTGAAGATGCTCAACAGCGACCCTGCATCGGTCGGCGCTGAGCTACCTCCCCGCGATTGCAGCTTTCTCATTACAACGTGGTACGGCGTCCTCCACGGATCCTCGTTCACGAGATTGCAGAGTTCCTGCCAGAATCTCCGCTTGCTCGCACGTATGGCTTCTAGGAGTGCTTTCCTCGCTGACTTGTACGCCTCCTCATCGGTCTGTGCTGAAGGACGTCGTTTTTCCGAGATCGCTGCGCACGTTTCCTCTTGTAGTTGGACGCTGCTCGAAACCAGCCGATTTTTGATGTCCGCCAGTATTCTTCTCTGCGTCCCCGTGGCAGTGCTTTTCTGCGAGACATAGATGCGTCGCAGGCTGGGACAATCAAGCCTGTCTCAGCGGCAACCGACTCATCAAGGCTCGAGCCACCTGTCAAGATGTCAGGTTACAGGTGGATTGCCTCGCGAAACTTCTCTTCCACGAGCTTCCTGACATGCCGACCAACGAATGGTGGCGGGCGAAAACTCTTCTGACTTCCGTCAACTCGGGAGGAGATGTGGCGGGGGTCGCTGAGCGTCTCTGTGTCAAGGATTCTCCATCCGGAGACGTGCCTCGTCAGCACAGGGCTGACAAAGGTCAGGTCGAGATTAGACGAAGAGCTCCCCAGCTGGAAGGTTCCCTGTCCCGCTTCGTTGGCCAGGACTAGGCCCAGGGCGGTCATGAGATCGCTCAAGGCTGTTCCTCTTGTGTTCCGCGGTCCGCCGCTCCAGGATGGTGACTTTGAATCGAAATTCCCAGCCACCACCACTGGTTCTCTGCTACGCCTCACGCTCTCCTCCAAGGCGTCGAGTTCTCGGATTTCTTCCATAGGGTCATTTGGGGGGTGATAAGAACTGTACACCGCGATGTCACGGACTACCTCCTCCGCGTAGCCGAGGCCGGCCTCTGGCGCAGCAGTCTCCGATATCTCTCGGTCCAGGATCTGGATGACTGCGGTTCCATCCGTGTCTCACGTTGCTCGATCGAAGTTGAACCTGACCCTCGGCTCCGAGATCAGCAGTATCCCGGCCCCCTTTCTCCTAGCTTCTACTCTTAGGAGATCGTATACTGGTGCGCATCTCCTCAAGTCAGCTTGGGGGAAATCAGCCATTGCCTCTCGTATACTTGCCACGCGATGCCTCCTTGCGTCACGTTGGTAAGCCGTGCAATTGGCAACCCCGGAGATGTGATCGCTGTTAGTGCCAAGTTTCTGGCCCTGCGCGCACCTTGGAGGTCTAAGACACGTCACAGCAAAATGTCCCCCTTCCCCACACTTGAAGCAGGGCCTGGTCTTCTTCGCTCTTTTGCAATCAAGCGCGATGTGACCGTATCCCAGACAGTTGTAGCATCTGACAATCATTCGCCTTCCTCGGACCCTATTGTTGACCCACCCGATTCGAATCTCACCTTCCTTGAGTATGACCTGCGCAGCAGCTATCGACAGGGTTATGACTGCGAGCTGTGTTCCTTTGAACGTAGGGCTCAGAGCTCCGACAGCCACCTCCTCTCCCGGGGCCCTGTCCTTGAGGGCCGCCTCAAACGCTTCAGCGACCTCTTCTTCGGTTGTGTCCACGTCAATATCACGGACATCGAGGGTGAGGGTCTGTTCAAGAGCTCGCACCACGACGTCGTCTCCTAGCAAAGCCGCGATGGCAGCTTCAATTTTCCTCGGCTCCGCTCCCTTCTGTAGCTCGATCAATACTTCCACTGTCTTCGTCTGTCATATTTCGCTGATTCTTTCACCTTCTTCGTTCGAGTCGTCTCGCTCCTTGAATCGCCTCACCGCATCGGCGAACGTGATAGGCTCACCCTTCTGTTTGACAAGGACTGCGTTTGGTTGCACCCTGTCCCTGGGCCTCGGTTTAGGAGGGGCGCTTCCTGTATTTTCACCCTGCCTCTCTTCCGCTCCGTCTCTCATATTTGTTCCTCCGTCTGGCTGGTTCCACTCGTGGCAAAGCGGAGTGGCGGCGGCGGGTTCTGAAAGACTGGATTCCTATTCTTTTCAGGTCCGGTTATTCTGATCCCGCGAGTTTTCTTCCTCTTCTTCTCTTGACCTGATGTACCTAGTGGCGAAATAACCTTTCGCTTGCCTGCAACAGAGTGACCTTGACTTCCTGGAGCGGTGGATTGTTGAGGCCGTTTCCGCATCGATTCCATCGAGCTCTTAAGAATATACAGATGGGATTTGAATATCCTATGTCATCCTCTCTATGGTTGCAGTCAATGGATATCATATAAGTCGATCGATGAGGACTAGTTGAGTAATGAAAAACTCAGGAATGCAAAATAATGATTATTCATTTTGCGACGTTTCGTCGACGGATGTGTCGACATCATCAGACATCGGGATCCACTGTACATATGAAAATATCCTACATGGCTCGAATGTATGAACAGATGGATAAAAAACACTCAACACGGTACACTTACATTGAAAATTGATGGTCACATTGTTATTATGTAGAGAGAAACTTATCAAGTTCTCTCATCGTCACAACTGACTCCCATGAGTCTTACATACGTAGAACTGATAGTATTCACAGTTTTGCATGGCAAATATTGCGTGGTGGGGAAAACGTAAGAGAACATTGAAGACTATAACTATGTGGGTGGGATCAGGTTTACTTGATATGTTTCTCTCTACATTATAACAATGTGACCATCAATCCTCAATGTAAGTGTACCGTGTTAAGTGTTCCTCATCCATCTGTTTATACATCCAAGCCATGTGTGATATTTTCATATGTACAGTTGATCCCGATGCCTGATGATGTCGACGAATTCGTAGACGAAACGTCGCAAAATATATGATTGGTATTTTGCATTCCTGAGTTTTCCATCACTCAACTAGTCCTCATTGATCGACTTATATGATATTCACTGACTCTTAAGGATATAACAAGGTCGAAACGCTATTTTGGAGCGCATATGCTATACAACCCCAAAACTTTTTCCGTCCCATCAAGTACAAGGAAACAATGAAAATCTGACCCCTAAATGATTTTTAGGTTCCCATACATCCTTTGAAGATACTATTTTAGCCTTGAAAACAGCTCATATTCAAAATTCAATTGGCGATTAACTATCAACTTTTAATCCCTGGGGGAATCTCTGAAAAGTATACCCAACATGAGCATTTTTGTCAGAGCAAATTAATATTACACTTCATGGAGCAAGATTATGACTGATTCAGTGAATACATCCTTGGAACAGAGAATTATTGCATGGTTTTGACGGTAGTCTTGAGGATCTAATCATTATAGTACTGAGTGGGCTAAGCGGATTAGAGAACTGTCTGACAAATCTGTTCTTCTAGACATACTGATGATGTCAGCAAAATTCCACAAAGATCCATGAATGGGATCATCGCCGAACGAAATTTGAAAATGTATGGATCGTCAAAAATACTGATTGGAGAAAAATGCCTTTTAAAAAGAACCAACAATGATCATCTGATCACATACAAATGCTTACTCAGAAACCTCCAGGTTAAAAGAGGATATCCTCTGTATTTCCCTTCTTACTCCCTCGAACTTTCTCAGACGACTTCCTTATACGCAGGGATCTATTCTGTGGAGCTAAAGGAACTGATCTACTGAGACGTATTCTTTGTTCATCTTTCTGAGAAGCTATTCGAATTGTGCTTCTCGATGTTCCACCTCCCAAGGTTCCATTCTTAATCTTTGCCGATGCTCCACATCCTATATTGAACTCACTCACCGCACAAACTACTGCCATTTCCAGTGCACCAACTCTCTTTCTACCAAGTGTAACAACTTTTGCTGAGTATCCTCTTCTCAAATTCCTAACTCCTGTCGATAACCTCTTGGAGACATAGTTAACGCATTCTTCCTCTACCACAACAACATCTGGACCATGAACTTGCTTTTTATTCAACAGTTGAATAGATTTAGCACCTCCATTGGAGATCACAGTAGCATGCTGAGCACCATATTTTGCTTTTGAGCGTCTCCACATGATCTCGGCTGCTTTTCACTCCATAGCAGTCGACGGTCCATCCAAATTTTCCTGGCACATTGGCTTGTGAGTTTGATATCATTCTTGGACTGAATCTGAATCCTCATCATAGGAAATGCTGAATTGCAGTGTGAACATGTCAATCTTTTGATCCGCTCAAGAAGCTTGAACCGCAGACAAGGTCTAGCAAAATTTGGGCAAAATTCGGTGAATATTCCTTTCCCCAAACATTCGTTCGTAGTTTCTACGCAGATGAAGAACCGACAATTCTGGCGGAATCATCTAGCATTTCTGAGAATTCCTACAAGCAGAGATTTTTTTCATAATTCCTTACTCCACATTAGTACCACAGCAAGAGCTCTTAGAGCTGGAAGAACCATGTTCCTACATCAATTTTGTGAGGAATCAGGTTATAGAACATGATTTTCACTATTTTGGGACATTTTTCTTTTCGTACCCATATGGGATCCAGAATCATTAGGAATAGCCAGACAGGATCTTTCTCAACTTGCGAATGATAGCTAATATAGAATCAGCGTACGTTTATCTGCGTGGAAATTACAATGATTGTTTGCGATCACAGTAATTCAGTTTCCATCTTTTAGAATTGCGGAAATGAAAAAATCACTATCAAAACTGATCTCGTGCAAACGATTGACTTTCCTTGAAAATGTTATTTCGAAAGACATTCACATCATGGGAATAGGAGGTCGCTGTTCGTGTAACCTGTTTGGGGTGAGAACTGCGTGACAGAGATTCATCTGCAGCGGACATACAGTCCCTCCCCTCGCCTGTGATCATAATTTCATCGCTTCGAAGGGAACATGGAGCAATACGCGAATCTTCGTCGTAACTATCAATAACTGAATCTCGATTAGACATATGCTACAACAGCGAAATAATATCGAGGATACAATACGAACCTTCACGAGGTATGACTACGAACTTTGGTTTTTGAGTGGGGCTGATCGCAGCAGTTTCAGGGTTCGTATTAATACCACAATCTGATGCTCCTTGCTCGGTGGATTATTGGTGACTGGAGGAAGATGCTGATAGGATGTGAGCGTCGGTACTCGAGAATGATGCGCTCCCCTGATCCTTCTCTGAGCTGAGGTCTTGATTTATCGTACTGCAAATCCCGCTATTCCGAGAGCTATTCAGAAGCTCCGTCAACTCATCATGGTTGAAATCAGTGTCGACGTGGATCTCAACAAGACTGTGGGGTCAATCGAGAGTGGTGTTTGTTAGATTCGCTAGAGGTTTTCTTGGTGAGCCAGGTGTTTCCACTAGTGTTCCTAGATTATCAACGTTCATAGCCAAACTCTCACCAGAATCCTGGAAGATGAATTATATGCAACGTGGATAGTTGTAAACATTAATACACAAACAAATTGGAATGGCGGAATGCTTTTCACAGGCGTCATTCTGCTCAGATTCACTCTCAATATTCAGTCTTCATTCCCAATCCTGAAATTCTTTCCACCAAAAAAATTGTTGTTTGGTATTCATCCAACCACGAGAACTTGCAGCAATTATCATCATATGCATGCTCCATTTTATTTTAAAGAAGATGAAAGTCTCTGACATGTCACCCAGAAAGTTTCCAGAAAGAATATAGAACACGCATCAGAAGATACGCTGTGAAATGACATCAGCAGAGGGCTTTGTCGAAGCGGTATCAAGAATGAATATTAATGATCAATATTGCAGCCTCATTCCACGACCCCTGAACTCCAATATATATTTTGATAACGGCTGTTCATCAAGGTTGCCGGATGGAATTAGCAGCATTCTTGCTCAAATCATAGTCAACCATCGAATTCCCTCCTTATATTCCTCTTATATTTCCAGTCCCTAGTCAATAACGAATTTCACATGCTCATCGGTCAGTCCCTTATCCCTCTTCCCAAATTGAGAAGAGAGAGAGAGAGAGAGAAAGAGAGAGAGAGAGAGAGAGAGAGAGAGAGAGAGAGAGAAGGAGAGAGAGAGAGAGAGAGAGTGAAAGAAAGAGATTGATTGATTGATAATCTATTCCGCTTTGGGGTATAAGCTCATCTGGCATATGAATAGTTTACAAAATACAGGTCCAAATTTTTAACATGAACTGTAGAGGAATGCAGCTCAATAGAGCACCCTATGATGGATCACAATGTAAAACGCAAGATCTCGCGTTGATAACAATTGAGGCGCATGGTTGAGGATCTACTATTTATGAGTATACAAGTTGAAGTAGTCTGATGAGTAGTTTCAGTAGAGAACAAATATTATAGACGTGCTCTGAGTGTAGCTCCTTTCAACCATTCGTTGTTATCCGTATCAAATAGCGGATTGAATAATGAAGTTTTGAATGAGTTTGTTTCATCAATACCAAAAGTAAGCAAAGAGAGCGAGTTGAGAAGATTTGTGGCAGTGATATAAAACGAAGTTCGTTTCGCCTCTGCCCATGGTGTCTCAAAATAGTATGAGTTTTCCATCGGCTAGCGCCCCGTTCTACGAAGGTGTGGATCAACAGACTTGGTAAGCCACGACGAGAGATATACCGGATCATTACGGGCCACGGAGTTGAATGCCTGCGTACCACAGAAATATTCTCTCCGACGCTGGACAGACAGCCACCCAAGGGCAAGTCTGTAAGGGGTAACACGATCTCGCTTGAAAATATTACCGTATACAAAACGAACACAAGCATTCAATAGTGGAGTTTTGAGTTTTACGTAGCAGTAACATCATTGTAGGTCGCACAGGCGTAGTCAAAAATCGGATCAAGGATTCAACTAGAGACTTGCGTAGATCACGCGATAATGCATGACGATGATGCTTCAGCGAGTGCAATACGAAAAGGACTTTGCGGATAGTGAAATTCACTTGGGTGTCCCATTTAAGGGTGGGCGTTATCCAGATTCCTAGGTATCTTGCTTCGTTAACATGAGGCAATTCTGTTCCATGCAGAATGATTTTGGGGGCAACAGACAAATCAATTCTGGATGTGTATTGAAGGCTGCCCAGTAGCATGACCTTTGTCTTCTTGTCATTAAGGGTTAGGCCATCATCTAGAGCGAATTGAGAAACAGATGCTACGTTCTTGTTCACAAAGTCAACCACTTGGGGAAGATCCTCGGGTAGAAAAGAATAGTATATAGTAGTGTCATCAGCAAAAATCATGTGACGTATTTCGAGGTCGAGTACACTTGGCAGATCGTTGATGAGCAAGGTGAACAGAAGAGGTCCAAGAACACTACCCTGGGGTACTCCAGCAAAAATTCCTATCCATGTTGATATGAAGCCTTCCGAATCTGTCACTGCTTGTAACCGATGATATAAGTAGTTGGAGAACCATTTCAACGAGTAGTCCGAAAAGTTCAGTTTTCGAAGTTTTTCAAGCAAAATCATATGAGGTACTGTGTCGAATGCTTTGGAAAAATCGGACATAACAAGTAATGTTAGTTTTCTATCATCGATGGCCTGTCTGATGTCTTCAAGCGTCCCTAGTATGGCAGTTTGAGTACTATGGCCTGTTCTAAATCCGGCTTGACGGGGATCTATCAGGGCGTGTTCATTCAAGTGATGGGTAACCTGGTCATGAACTAATCTTTCAAGGATCTTTGAAATCTCTGATGATTTAGCAAGAGGTCTTGTGTCAGAAGGTGTGAGCGGATTTCGAATTTCACTGAGAGGTATCAGAAGTATTTTTTTCCATAAGTCTGGGAATCTAGCTTGTTCCAACGAGGAATTGAATATAGTAGACAGTGGTTCCGGCAAGGAAGGTAATGTTCTTTTCAGTAGGTCGACAGAGAAAAATTTTCGATACCACTAGTGCTGGACTTGGCTCTGAGAATCGCTGCAGCGATATCGGAATTTGGAAAAATTGCTGGGGGTAATGGCCTTCAGGACGCTGATGAATGACGGAGAACAATATCCTACTCGACGAGGTTTTTATTCACAATAACGAGAACTCCCGTGATTAATCGGACAATTCATTTGAACTGTGCAGAATTTTAACTCGAGAATCCTCACGCACATAAACTCCTACGCCACCGCCTTCTTTACCTATCCGATCTAGCCGAAAGAAACAGTAGCCACCAATGTTGATGATGGAATCAGGGTGAGTAGGTTTCAAGAACGTTTCTGTGATGGCAAGGATGTCAGGACGTGTCTCTTTGACATGTGCACGAATGAGGCGAATGTGAGTTTCTAATCTGTTTTCGTTTATATTAGTAACTAAAAGAGCTTGGTGAGGAGAATGTTCAGGAGCACGTCTGGAAGAACGTCATTGTTGAGGGGGACGAGGGACAAGTGAGCTCAAATCAACTCCAGTATTCATTCTGATAGGGACTGACGTACGTGTCTCAAGCAAATATATATTGAGATCTTTTACGAAGACTCGGGCGTAATTGAGCATCTTACGTGCTGCATTCGTCTTTCGCCACAGGTCGTACACTGGTTGTGGCCACATTCCCTCAACATGAACAAGAGCATTTCCTCCAGAACCAAAAATCATTTGCGAGTTTGAATTCTTCGAAGAGCCATGCTTTGATACAAATACGTCACGGGCCGTTGACGAATGCATCATGACCACAACCGATCGGTACTTCCTCACAACAGCTGGATTATTAGAGTCTGAAGTTGATGCACTGACAGGGCCCACCAATGGAACTAGTACAGGATTGGCTTTTGCCATCTCGCGAGCATCTTATATGGCCGATTTCAAGTGAGCGAAATTCAACGAATCTAGTACCATGCATGCTATGTCTCGAGGATTAGCGGTAACCCCCACAGGGATCCCAGATATCGTCAGTTCACCTCTGAGAGAGAGAGGGATAGATAGATAGTCCTTTATTCGAGAGGGGGAGAGACAGAGAGAGAGATTGATTTTTGATTGATTGAAAAATTTATTGGGGCCATGGGGTATAACCCTATGTAGATAAGAATCATACAGGAGCATATAACAATGCAATGAATATTTTACAGTAGGGAATGATATAACAGACCAATATCAGCAATGACAAAACAAGAGTAGGATACAACAACTGATAGATTAAATAGAACAGTGAAATACATCAGAGCAAAAACAATTTCCATAATTCAGATGCTGCGGAAAATCACGACAGCAAATATAGATTTTCTGACCTATACTACTAATAATAATGATTTGCTCAGGTTATAGAAATGTGGTAGATTGAGTCATAGCGCTTGACTCACATTCAACAAATCCTCTA
>JAPYYZ010004367.1:0-10428 GCA_030522705.1 Eretmocerus eremicus
TCTTTGAAATTGGAGTGGAAACTAGTATTTGTTATCTCTTCAAGCTCTATTATGTCAAAAATAAATCACGAACTTTGCAGTTTCGGGTTTCGTTTTTTGTATAAGAAACTCAAAACTGCAGTGTATCAGCACTGACTGATTCCGTCTACTGAAATATAAAAGAAGTATTTCTGTACTTCTTAGAAGTTTCGTCTCATTTTTTCTGCCCAGTCGGTCTGTAAATTCTTGCTCTTGCATTAGAACAAGACCTACAGACTGTTTGCCAAGGTTCAATTCAACGAGATTCCTCAGAGACATTAGCGAGGCCGAGCAATTATCCCACGAGCCACGACTAATCAATCATTAATACAAATTCAGAGATGAAGTGCACGATTCAGTTTGACTTCTCAAGTTTTGATCAATAAGATAGCTTTACTGATTCACCCAAGAGACCTTACGCACGAGTTGAACTAACTTATGAATAATTTGACACGGGGATAAAATATATGATTCAATACTATAACTTACAAATTCTCCAACTCCATACCGTTCTTCTGGAGGAACTCTCAGGATAGAGATCCAATTTTCCTTATTCGGGAAATCGACAGTCTGATCGAACGGTAATCTAAGCAATCGAGGAAATGACGCCTCGAATATTTATTTAAAAATTGGGCGATACAGGTACCATCATCTGCTCAAGCTGGTGATGATAATATCATTCCAAAAAAACACAACAGTTTTTGGCGGATAGTCTCATAAACCATCATAATCAGTCAATATACGATATCCTGCCAAAATAAAGCTATCTTCCGGATATTTAGCATCGCACACTTTTGTTCCACTTTTTTTAACTTTTATCTAACTTGAGATTCTTGAATTTTCGATGTTGCCTTTCAAAGTTCATTTCTACTTGCTTTCCAAATTGACCAAGACTTATATTTGAATTGTTGGAGATTTTGAGGAAAAATCTCCAATCATTCTTGAAACGCAATTTTTTTTAAATTCGTCACAAATTTCTACTAAAACCAACCGACATTATGGAACAGAACAGCTCAAATATGTTGAATATCGAATAGCTAAATCAAGAATACGAAAATAATCAGGGTTCATACCGCCCTGAAGAATTTGCATAAGGGAAACGTCTGGCAAGATACGGGAGTGACTGCGGCGCCACTTGAGCGCGCAGAATATCACCGAGCGAAGCAGCGTCAGTTGCTTTCTGCTCCTCGTCGTGTTCGCACGCGGCGCGTCGTGCAGGGTGTCGGTCCGTCGTCCGACGAGTGTTTTTGGCCGAGTGCCGAGGATAAGCTACCCGGTCGGGTAAAGTGACAGGTACCCATACCCACGTAGCTACATCACGACCCCTCGTCGTCCCCGCTGCATCGTCTTCGCCATCGCACTTCTCGAGCTCCCCGAGTTCCACTTGAGAACCGCACGTATACACCTTGCGCGAGTCAAGGGCCAAAGGCTCCAGGAATCCCAAAGGGTGTCCAGCCTCTCGCGCGCGTCGAGCTCCCAAAAGTATTAGTAAGGTGCTCCAAAGAGCTTCCCAGAGACGTCTCCTAATAAGAAAGAGGAAACGAGTAGGCGCTGTGCGAAAGTTGGGTAGGCGGGCGAATAATCGAGGCGCATCTCATCTCACCGGCGAATCCTGCCGTGCCGTCCCGCGACCGAAGAAGGATCCATCGGTTTCAGCACCCTCGTTGCCCAAGTGCCCCTTCACGTGCCCCCGGGCCCCGAGCTCGGGAGTAAACAGTCGAACGAGGGGGCGAGCACTCGCGGCTGCCACCCCCGCCCCGCGAGAGCAGACGGATCCTTCGTGGGCGACGTGCGAGTGGGTGTCGTTGAAAGGCGTCGATCCTCCCGAAATGGTGTTTTCCAATCCCCATCGTCGTCGAGCACTGTTTTGGGTCGTGTAAAATTTTTGATGAGCCTCCATGAAGAGAGGAGGCGGACGAGCTCAACGAGAGCTTCGGAAAGCCCTCGAGGGACGGGTCGATGGCCCTGCTAGGATGTGCCGGCGCAGCACCGAAAAAGAAGATTCTTCGCGAGCGAGAATTTCACGAGCCTTCGGGGAACGAGTATTATATTTGACGTATTCGCGGAGCCGTGCGCCAAAGTCAGCGTACGTTTTTCTGGCCTGTTTACGTTTTAGCGCTCGGCCTCGCGCACGCTCGAACTCGCGAAAATGCACTGCAATTTGCGGCGCGACATGTGATATTCTCCAGCTCTCCCCGCGGATCCACAATGAACGTTACCTTCACTGTATGCAGCTGGCATACTCTCACGTGTTTAACGACTCTATTCAACAATGCTAAATGAAAGTTGGAGAGCTTCGGTGACCCAAATTGAATATTGGAATATTGACTGGCTTATCTCTCGTGCAGTGCATGTGTAATTTTACTCGTGTGCTCCTCTATTCCTTTCCACATACAAGACCTCGTTCCAAAAATATTCCTATTCTGCTCGTGCTCAAGGTTTGAAGATCATCCCGAGTTCTATGATTCGCAAAGTACAGACCTGATCCTGAATTCGTAGCTCAAATAAGTGTGAACCCATCGAGTCAAACAAATGTATTGGATTTAAAAGTTTCCATCTGTCAGAATTAATAAGTGAGAGCTCAGGAATGATTTGTTTCGCTCTATAAGTCTAGCTTTCTCCATTCATGCAAATCACGGCTCAATAAGCAATGGAAAGCTTCCCACTCAAGTTTATAGTGTTACAACATGCATGTTTGCTATATTCATACCATTCTCTTTCAGGCCTCAGTGCATGCTAGAAGAAGACCAACTTACTGGCCTTTACTGCTCTCAACTGCAAGGAAAGTTAAAAATGAATAGGCCTATTTCAAGATTTTATGCTCGAGCTCTCACCGAAGAATTTTAAAACTGAACGATTGCAGGCCACTCATTTGAGCAATCAAAATATTATCTCTTTCTAAAGATGAGAGAGAGGTCCAAGACATCAAAACAGTTTGATATCAGGTCAGTAATTTCTGTGAGTAAAAAGTTACAACATGATCCAAACAACTTTCATAACTTTCAATTTTCACAGCAATAACGATTTTTATCATTTTTCATAAGCCTTTAGTGATCCATTAAACGTAGCTCTTCACTATCTTGCTCTTTGTTCAATACGATTCTGTTGAATTATTGCTGATGACTAAAAAATTGAGGCAGATAAGATACTACTCTTGGGAGTGAGTGAGGGACTCAGTATATCATATTTCTGCCTACCCACAGTAAGGCACTAATCCTCTTGCAATGAAGCTAAATCGATAACTTCTTACTCTTTGAATTTGCAGTTTTATAGTATCATTTGTGAATCATGATGAAAGTTTGCAATGAATTTGAACATTTTTTTACAATATTCAATTCTTCAAAAAATCTTATTGTTGTCAATTATCGTATCCCTATTATAAGATCTCGTCCTCCAATTACTATTGAAGATAATTTAAACCTTTCAGATGAAGCATCCACTGATCTAGTCGAAAAGTTGTCGACGAGTAAGACGACGTCAACTCGTGGCGACCGAGGCACGGTGCTGAATCACGGCGGAGAGCCAGAAGGTCAAACAGCGCTTGGTGATGCGGGAATGTGGATCTGCTGCGACCATCTGAGAGGCCGAGATGCGGTCCGAATAAATTTTTTCGCTCTCGTCTACCTCCTATGGTGCTGCAACGTTCTAGTCATCAATGCTGACGCGATCGACACGACGCCGGCCCCGGTCCAGGTGGCCGCTCGGGCCGTCAGCACATCGCAAGCTCCGAAGCCGACACAGGCTGGTTGTAGCGTCGATTGCAAGAATTCGACCACTCTCGCCAATGGTATCGGTTAGTTTTTGTTTCCAATTTTTAGTCCGTGCAGCAATACGATTAGAAATTCGTTGAGGGTTCAAAATTAACTCTAGTAAATATGTAAGTTTCTTTCGATCGAGCGTGTCTACTGTCTTTGAAATTTTTGCAATCGTGGGATTTTTCCCTGAGAATAAACATAAAAGATATTCGTTACACTTTTTGAATCTATGAATATTTCAATTCTTCTTAATTTCGGGAATCGGTAACCGTGTAGCTTCTGAAGATGCCATGTTCGTGCGCATGTCGTTTTTGCTGTCAGAAGATTGGATTTATCTCTCTCTAATAGAAAAAATGGACAGAGTCTACTCGAAAATTGATTCGTACTGTTGGCATGAGAGTTGAAGAAATTGACTTGCACCAAAATATTTGATTGGCTGGCTTGTTGAGCTCATGAATTCACTTTTCCCTCGATTAGATTCGCGAGGATCGGTGACCGGCTCGAGTGAGCTGAACTTGCCACTAGTGCCTCTCAACTTTCTGAGCGAGGCTCTCCCTTGCCGGCCTTATCAAGGTATCTACGTAAACCACGTGTACTTCCAATTGGCGAACGCGTTCTTCCTGCTGTCGCACTTGGCTCCGAGCGGGCTGCACGGCGTGCTCTACTTGAGGTGCACGCTCCTCATCGGCTGTGCCTTCCTCACGCTATGGGCCTGGTGCATCGTGTGCTTTCTCGACGCCGCCCTGTGGAACGTCTTGTTCGTGTTCATCGACTTTGTACATGTGTGCACGCTACTCTACCGCCTCAGGCCCATCAACTTCTCGAAAGAGATCGAAGAGGTCGGATTCACATTCTGTTTGATTGCTTTAGTATAGTGCTGAAATAAGTACCCATCACTTGCAGCTTTGATTCTATATCTTATCAATTTCGCTTATACTACGTAGTACCTCGGACATTCTTCCAATGATCATTCACTTACGGGAATCAATACTCCAAGCATTTTCTGCAACATCTGAGGATTTGGATACGTAAAAACTTGATTTCTTACGAGTTCAATGCCGAGAAATAAATTATTTTAAATTATTAGAATTACCGTCTAATGTCCTTTCCAAAGAATATTCAGAAAAGATACGCGCATGAATGGCAGAATTGTGATTGATCAAAATTTCCAAATTCTCTTGTTTTACAGGTCTATGTCGCAGTCTTTCAACCTTTACGGGTATCTCGGCATCAGTTTAAGAAAGTATTGAGCTGTATGAAAACGATTAGACCGCTCAAGTACCAAGAAGTTTATGCCCAAGAGAAAGTCACCAAAGTCGATTCTCTTTCTTTGGTACTTTCTGGAAAGTGAGTAACGTTTGAGAGAATATATTGACTCTGTTTATGAATTGTCTTCGAGAGAAGTTGAGACATTTTCCATGGAAAGCTGACGATTCTGATTTCTTGCAGGTTGGTTGTTTCGCAGAACGGAAAAGCTCTGCATATAGTGTTTCCACATCAATTCTTGGACTCGCCAGAATGGTTTGCTGTATCTACAGACGAGTCTTTTCAAGTAAAAGCTTGGATTATTGACGTGAATCAAAAAGTTGACTGTATTCAAATTTCAATTTTATTCTTCTAGGTTTCTATCACTGCCATGGAAGAATCAAGAGTGCTTCTGTGGCATCGAGATAAGTTGAGGCTGAGCATAATAAATGACCAATTTCTTCAAGCTGTCTTTGATCATATTCTCGGCAGAGATGTCGTAAAAAAACTTATGCAGGTGAATTTTATTAATTATTATTCCAAGAACGGATAAGATCTGAAATGATCGCCAAAAGCTCACACAAGAATTTTCTCAGATTTCGTTCATTCAGAGTCAAGTACTCTTTCGCCACTATTCCAAGAGCTGAACCACTTGTGGTTAACTATGCAAAGTCACATGTAAGATGATCAATGATATTGAGTACAGTTTGGGTGACTTATTGTCGACCTAATTTCCCTAATTCTTTTTTATTTGAGAATGTTACATCCTCTTTGCTTACGCGAATGACGGAGAACTGGATGAGAAAAAATTCTGAAAAATCATCCTAGGATGAATGCATTGTTTCTCAAAATAAACGTAACATCAGACCCGTTGCTCAATCAATTTAACTATCTATACTGTAACTTCCGAATCCCGTGCAAAAACTTTCGCGGAAAATAATTCTTTTTCGATCATTCATTTGCCTACGTGGGACTTGAACTCGATTAACAAATAATCTTGTGTACCCCCTCTTGAAAAGTCTTTACTGACAGTTGAACAAATGATTGAGCAGATCCAAAATACTAAAATTCACCTTATGAATGAGACTATACCATTATGAAACCTGGTTTGGATTTGAAACGAACTTGCATTGTTTGGCATGCTACCCGATCCTCTCGCATCAAATGGCGTTGTAAGTGATTATATTATACTCACAGGTGAGTGAGACAACGGCCGCAAGTAATTCTGTTCATCAGCAACAAAATGGTCAAGCAATTGGATTCGGTGCAATGTCGCATCAAGAGAATGAGGTTGATGCTAAAATGTTCGTTGTGAAAAAAACTGGTGACAGTCAAGGTATCACAGCACTCATAAGTCGTCAGTTGCAAGGTATTTATCGCTTAAAACTTGTTGATAATTTTCGAATGCATTGGGTGCATGAATATTGTGCACTTTTTCTCGAACAAATGACTTGATGTTCTTTCTAAATATTACTTGGATGATGAGGCATGAATGATTTATATCTCTTGGCACGTAAAATGCATTGCTTAGTATCGATACGCTCTCCTCATTTGTGCTCAAGAATTGCTGAAACAATACGATAATTTTTCAAAATTGTAAGATACAGTTTTGCTGGAGTAGGTTCGATCTAGTTTAAGTTCTCAGGTGATTCTCGCTGTAACTGTAGATGTTCATCGGATTTGACAGTTTCCTATCATGCTGTTTTGAACTTACACTCCGTCTCACATGATTATTTGAATGAGCGACCCAACTAATGAATGAATCACGTGCACAAACAGCGTGTTGACATGAAGTGATATTTCAAGTATACGGAGGTCAGGAATATAATTTTCGCACAAATTTTTTCGTTTGTTTTCGTTCCTTGTTTGCCTCTTCTACGACGTCGATCAAATGTACCAGAAGAGCGAGTACCGCTACTATACTCGAGCGCCGATGTTCTCAACAACACTCTACATCGTCATCCTGATCTTCAGTCGCCCACTAGTCGTCCACCTTACATACTTCCTCCGTACCGGCCCGTGTGCAACAACGTTCGCGCCTCTAGATAATAATTTCTCGCATATGCCGAACGAGGATATATGTTTTATGATTTCCTATTATGGCTAAAGTATGACAATCATGAAAAAAAATTAGATATTACTTAACCAGTGCCTCTCATTATGACATTATTGATTCGACATTATTGATTGGAACACATTAAGTTCAGAGAGGTGAGTCCATCATCAATAACTGTCCCTTAGTCGTAAGATTTCATTGGAACTTGACGAAAGACGTTCTTTTGCGCTATTGCAGAGGAATTCGGAATGACAAAAAAATGAGAGCCACATTGATACAGTACTAATTTTTCCAATACACGGCACTCAATTTGCCAGGAATGTATTATTTCTTCACCGTAATTGTTCTTGTACTGAAAATCATAATCTCTTTTCTAAATTTATGTTGTAAGTATGTCATGAGCTTATAGATTTTCTACATGTAGATACGAGCATGAAGTCACCACCAACATCTCTCAAATTAGTGAAACACAATGGTCACAACATCTTGACGAGGGGTTCATCGATCAAAAACATTTAGATTTACTACGTGTTTGTCTTGGTTTGAGCTCGTCATCAGCGGAGGCAAATTTTTTGCTTTTTCTTTGCTCATCATTTCCATGCTAGTCATTTTGATAAGAATGCCTATAACTTCTGCACTTATTTAATTATGTATATACTTGCAATAACGAATAATTAAGTACTTGCTGTTTTTTGTACATCGCGGAATGATCAGATTTTATATGCCTTCATGGAAAATATTGTTGTATTTTTTCATTTATAATCTCGTGGATGTATTTTTGTATGTGTATTTTAAGAACTGTATTGAACGTGCTTATATGATTATTTTACCAATCTCAACTTTGACAAATTGAGCAATGAGTCTGAATTGTATTTCTTGAGTTCAATTCAGTGCCTATTTCCATCAAATTTCGATTAAACATGACCCTTGTTCATTCGTAAAATTTATATGAATCAATGTAGTTAAAAATGCTATTAATATCCATATAGGTTTTTGGTATTGTACTTAGTGTCAGTGCAAGCTACATAGCCGGTTGATGAAGCTGACTCGCGATGCTTGTAATCTTATAATTTGTTGTTGTGCATGGTTCCATGATAGTACATTAATATACTACTCACGCCTCACATTGGCACAACAACCAACACAATTTACAAGGTTGAGACAAAATCTATGATTTGTGAATTTGAAAATAATGTATTCAATATGATTCCTTGAAGTACTGATGGTAATAATGGATCAACTTTAGAACTGCAAGAGATAAATGTTGCCAAATAAATGATGTAATGAAAGGACCATGGTCTTATTTCGAATTGATACTTTTCCAAAGTTGCAAAAACGTCGATATGTAATCCAATCTAACTGAACTAACTTTTTCTGTACTTAGGGGTACCTAGGATTAAATATTACTATTATGGTAAGTTTTGTACAGAATTAGTTGCTGATCACCTCTCATATCATGTGATTTCATAAAAATTAATTGTTCCCATGAGTGCTCTAAAACTATTTTCGTCCCATCTCTTCATTAGTCTCTAACCTTTGGCAGTAACATCATCATTACATACACCTCCAATTCATTTATATCTCATCAAATAACTCGAAAAAGAATCACCATAACCACCATCATCATCTGGGTAACAAGCATGATCGCTCAATGTTGAACTCTTACACTCACAAAATTGCGCAGATTTCCTCTTGAGCTATTCTTCGATTTTCAAGTTACTCATGTTGCAAGACAATCGGAAGAAACTTTGAGAGAAACTCGGTAAACCCGATGACATTGTTCTTACAAATCATCGCTTCATTCATCTCGTGACAAACGTGAGGGGCTTAGAGCTCGCTTAAAAGTTTGGAAGATTCGATGTCAGCAGAAATTGCAAAAACATCTAGGATTTTTTCACAATACAGCGTTCAGAAATATGCCCCCGAACTCGAAAAATTAGCACAATTGTCATTATTGACAAAAAACAGAGTGAAGATTTGCGAGTCTTTAAGTATATGGTTTCGAAGCTCTTGATCGCGATGAAGCAAATACATTGTTGAAACTGGAATCAATATCGAGTGGTCCGTTCCAGCATTAGCTAACTATCACTCAAAGCTTCGCCAATGTTCGTGCTCGATAAAAACTAAGCATTTGGCCAACGAAGATAAGTCTCTGCTGAAAAAAATTTCTTCGGGTCTCGTGGTACCTCCTGGGACCGGGGTCTGGGAAAAGATAATCTGCACCGGAAAATAGACCACTGTAACTCGAAAAACGTCGTCAGGGAAAAATTAAGTAATCACACATTCGGTACGGTGGTGTGTTTTGTGGTTTTTCAAAATATCCTAAAAGTTTTAGTCGGGCAAACGAACGTGCAGCATGGAGGTGCAAAGATTCTTTCAATCTTCATGACGTGCTTTCGGATTCGGAGAATGAGCGAGATAGTGTAAGGTGTCACGCGTATGACGAGTTTTGGGAGAACAAATCATCCACTAAGAACCATCAAAAATCAAGTTTGCATGTCTATGTCATTATGGTCGTGTTTTTATAGCTGAATTATTTATATGTGGATGGTTAATATCATTATTTACGACAAGCCTAATTTGACCAATTACTAATTTCTGATGTAGTAAAAATGACATCCTATTGTAAACAGTATAAACTGAGAAAAATGAATTGCAACATATAGCAAGGACTTTTGTTGAAAGGACGTGCTCAGTGTTTGATGATTTTTTTTCATTAAAAAGCACAAACACGTCGAGTGGACCATTTTAGACTCAATCTACTTTCTCCACTAATGTACATACTTAGGACTGACAAGACCTCAATTTCATCATTCGATAAAAATTCATCTAACCAAAATGCAAAGCACTTGCATCACAACAACATGTCACAACTAATAAATGAAGTTTACTTTGCCCTGATTTTTGTAGACCCTTGACATTTTCAGCTTCGGGAGATCCAAATGCGTGGCGATTGGGGAGGATTGAAGAGACTGATCACGAGACTCCTGTTTAAGACTAAAAATAAATCTTTCTTATGCTCATCAGTGCAGTATTCTATAATCAGTGAATAACCAAATAAATCTATGAGTCAATAGTAATCCAAGGACAAACGGAAAATCGTGTTAAGCTTCAACTGTTCACTGATAATGTGTAAGTAGCTATTGTATAAAAAATTGAGGGAAACGTAAATATAATGTAATTCATGTATCAAACAATCATTCAGAGGCTGTAAAGTGAAGTTTTGTCTGAGTAATTTGGCAGAGCCAATCTTGATCGAAAAGTTGGCATCATGCACAAATGCATTTGTGAACTATTTGTTATCATGGTAAGGAGAGAATAACTCAGAATCATGGAGTGAAGCGAGTGTCTATT
>JAPYYZ010004368.1:0-11948 GCA_030522705.1 Eretmocerus eremicus
TGTTCAGCCAGAAACGCTGTGCCGTCGGCTGCGCCGACGCCACAGCGTACCTGGCTGAAAAAACGGGTTTTCCGCATAGGATGATATAATCTACTATTACAGAAAAGTTATGGAGAGTTGTAGAAATATGAGCTTCATCAATGGGAAGATGTCGTAGAGTATATCAGAAATGCATTGTTTTGGTATGGTTTTGAACAAATGGATGGTAAAAAAATGCAAGACAAAGAGTGCAAAGGGGCATTTTTCGATGTGGCGACTACAAGGCTTTCTCATTTGAGATATCAAAATACCGGAACATCATCGGAATCGTCACAAGATGTTGCAGATGGTGATTACTACCAAGTTGGAACTGATTCAGACGTAATAAAACCACTATTATCTCGAAATGAGATTTAAGTCTGCAAGGAGAAATTCATTGAGATTGGCGAAGTCTTAACAAATAGAATCAAAAACGAAAAATAAAAATTATCGCTACGCGAAGAGCAAGGACTCTTAAAATGTGACTGTACCAAGAAACATGTAAATGCAAACGTGCCAAAGGATTGTGAAACTCAGTTTGTATTCTTCTACTTCTTGCTGCAATGGATATATTTATTCCGAGTAACTCTTGCTTACTCAAATACAAAAAAATCCAGACATGGCATGTCCCTGTATGCTATTTCAAACTTTGCTGGGCACATGTGCTCCAAAGAACGCATGGCATTGAGAAGAGCTGAAAACCATTGAAGCCATTCCTGCTCGTTAAAATGCTTGGGTATATCAAATTCAAGTCTAAAACAGTTTATCCCACTTTGCCTAGGCAAAGTACGGATTTTGCCTGCGAGCTCTGCAGGCAATCTCCAGATTGCCTAGGCAAATTTCGGAATAGGCACCCATTCCGGACTTTGCCTGTGGATTGCTTGCATTCTCGATTCCGCTGGTGATATTTTATAAAGAATGATCTCCAACCTGTAGAACATCGATTTCACTCAAAATTATTTGTTATCGCCATAACAATGTCAAGGAGATAGCTGCCGTGGGATGGTCCGCTACTTGTGCCACCACTTTATTTACTTTGTAACGGCTGGAGTATGACCAGTCACGTATTTCATGTTGTATACTTCTAGCCTAGTTATTACATCATTTTGCGAGTCGAAATAATTAACTCAAATTTCGTACGGCCAGACGACATTTTATCCAGAGATTGGCACCAAAACTGCTGGTACAGCACTAATAAGGGCGGTAAACGTCACGATTGGCATTATGGCCCTTTGTATTGGCCAAGTTATCATCGGAACAGCCTAAGGGCTTGTAAAAATGCAATAAAGCGGCTTTAGAATCAAATATGTGCAATAGTGGGCAGTTTCAACGGTTTTTACAACTCGCTTACAAAATTTTCGGCCAATTTCGCCCCCCTGGCGCGCCGTTCGCTTGCTAATTCTGTTATTCAGTGAAACGCATTTTTTTTGCTTTCATTCCACTTGCCCTGCTCTCCTGTACGGCCCACCCCGCTGAATCTGCGATTCTCATTGGGAGTTGGATTCTGAATCTGCGATTTTCATTGGTAGTTGGATTCTGAATCTGCGATTCTCATTGGTAGTTGAATTTTTTTGGAATTTGGAATTAGTCTGACATCCTTATGTTAACTGGGTACTCATCTTCATCGAGAATGAATGGAAACTCAAACGTCAGCCATGACTGGCCATGACCCAGAGCGTTTCTATTTGGGACACCTGTCCAGACTGAGTAAAGAGCACTGGAGAGCACGCTATCTATGCTGCCGAGCAATTAGATTGACTAAGGATAACCATCTCCGTCGACAGGGGCTTCGTTGTGCAAATGTTTCTGAAACTCTGAAGACCGATGCTAGATGTACCACAATATAGCCGACCAGTATCTACAGTATTTGAAAACTTTGTAGCGTCATTAGCACGAGTTTCGTGACAAAATTCTATCGTTTTCAAACACTGAATCATCTCTGAAGTCCCCCGATTGCGAAAATATTGGAAGACCGCAGAAGGTTAAGCGAAAAACCAATATCATATCAGTATGGAATCTCGAGCTCGACCAGATAGCGAACCCTCGTAATTCCGCGCCGTTCCCCAGGTGTCAACTGAATAAAATGTGAAAAAACCTGGGGGTGCGGACGGTAAAGTAGATTAAATCGTGGAGGGAGGGGGGGGGGGTCAACCGTTACCAATCGTTGATGGCACCGTCAGTGAAAATGTTCGAAAAATAGTAAAAAATAGAATTGAAGGCGAAACAGGGGAACGTGGAATCCTGTGGTATATATAGAATCTCCGAACTCTGAAATATGTTTTCCTTCACCATAGCAAAAACTTCTTGAAGTACTTGCTCGTTGCCAATGACCTTCTGGGTCTTCTGCATGGTGTGGATGATTTTTTTCCAAATGTGAGCATTTCTCAGAGATTCTGATTTTTTTGTCATCGTGTGCAGTGAATTCCTTCAACGGTGATGTCGTTCTGGAAGTCCTTCTTATGATCAGTATCGGTGAAATATATCACAACGAGCAAAAATAGTGAATGAGAAGCAGTTTATGCTTACGTCTCTCATTAGAAGGTACTTATAACCTGGAACGAGTGGAATGTGGTGATCAGTGGTGATCATTAAAACCATGATCTCGCACAATTCAGCATTTCAGTATTCTCATTGGGAGAATACAATTGTAGTAATGGATAGATTATGTTGGAATCCATTACTACACGGAGGTGAGCAAAGGATATGCCAGCCAATGTAACGACAATTCAGGTCTACACGATTGTTCAGTGGCTTTTTGGTATGTATAAATAACATATGTTGAGTGTACATACAACTAACCCGCTTGATGACTTTGTATATTTCGAAGTCTCCAATTCACAAAGGCACTCAACATATGTTATTTGCATAGGAAAAGTGCCTTCGTGAATTGGACGCCTCGATTTATACAATTCTGATGTTTGATTCTCTTCCAAACAACAAGTGTCTCTTCCATCCAATTTTGTACAGGGCAAATTATATTAACAAAATCTAAGCGAGGAAGAGCTCATAGTCAACCCAGCTTGGATGTGGACATATTGGACTATACAAGATAATGGTCTCATTATTTCTAAACTATATCTGTGAGTCCTCACGGAGGGTCGATATTAGTGTCAACTGTTTCCAACCCATGGCGTCTACCTTGTTATGATATAGTTCATCATTCCCATGGTACAATAGCAGTACAGAAAGAAACTTTGTGCAGTTGTATAACTCATTATTTCACCAGTAGAAATGCTTCCTCGTTGTGAAATTCTCCTGTACCATTCAGAAGACCTTGAGGTTCTTTGGCAAGCACTGAAGATTATTGGCAGTGTATATTAGTGCCACCGGGTTCTAACTCTTTTTGTCCGCCTTATTATGCTATAGTTTATCGTTATCTTTCATAAAGCTGCATGGTACAGTGACCGGGAGGTCAAGGAATCCGTGTGCACGTGTCATAATTCATTATTTCGTAGGTAGAAAGGCTTGCTCTGGGTGAAAATCGTCTATAAAATTTGGAAGACTCTGAGGCTCATTGGCAAGCACTGTAGGTTATTCTTCAGTGATTCATTGTAAAGCGAATATCCTAGACTTCCATCAAATTACATCAACAGCGAACAGCGAGTGTCAGAAAAGCCTGATACTCTGCATGTCAGATATGTGCCGAACCATATGAGAGAAACTCTCTGACATAATCAACTTTACTGCTTGGAAGCTTTGAAGTCTTGGGATTCACCAACAACTACATGAATCGCGGGAGAGTATTTGTAGATATGCCTTTTGAATTATCAGTACTTCCTTCTACAATGACACCATGCAGACTAAAAAAGAATAAATAACAATGGATAAAAAAATATTTTTTGAAATTTCTCTTTTCTTCAAAAACGGAATAAATAAAAACAACTAAAAAGCATCAAGTAATCTCTAGTTTTTCTATCTTCATCTCTGTTGAAGGGAACTTGCTCACAATTCATCGAAAAGGTTGAGAAAATTCACTTTCTATTACATCTAATTTAAGAAAATAAAAATAAAAAAAAATAATAATTTCGTAAAAGCATGAGGTGCCCTGATCAATTTGTATTTCAAACAGTACCCCTCTACTTCCAAGACATATATTGTTCATATCAGGCACTTCATGGTTTTACGAAATCGAATGTATTAATAAGTGAAATTTCTCAACCTTTTCAATAAATTGTGAGCAAGTTCCCTTCAACAGAGATGAAGACAGAAAATCTAGAGATTATTTGATGCTTTTTAGTTGTTTTTTTTTTATTCCGTTTTTTGAAGAAAAGCGGAGTTTTAAGAAATATTATTTATGCATTTTTATTAATAATATTTGGTGGCATTAGGTAAAATACCGCCAACTGAGGTTACTTTGGTACAGCAGGGGTAACTTGGGTACACCTCGAAAAAGAGATTTGCAAAGCAGCGCTTCGCGGGGCAAATGATAATATGGCTCTAAAACCAATTTACTAAAACTACTAGAGGCACACATAAGCAATTTTTTTAGAGAACATGGTCATTACCAAAGGCTGTGTGCTTGTTTATATTCGTTATTTTCAGAAGAATGATTTTGAAGTGGAAAAAACAGCTCCGAAAAATCGACTCAGGAGAAACACTTCTCGGAACGAAACACGGTCAAGAGCCAAATACTTCATTCGCAAATCACACCATCTTGACGGAATCATCGTTATTTTTAGGTATTTCCACTTCTTGGAAATATGATGTTGCAAAAATGAGAAACGGACCCTGTTTTTGGCTAGGATGCGGTAACTTTGGTACGCTTAAAAAAGTCTCATCGGCTATCAAATAACATCGAAATCATCATTGAATGTAGCTTTATCAAATAGTCGATAAAGATAGCTTCAAAATGAGCCAAAAAACGTCTCATTTGGACGTTTGATGACCGAATTACGGCGATTTTACGGTAAAAAACGATTTTAAGCTATTTTTTCACCTTAAAAAGAAGCCATGGCGAGGACAGTAGAGTCCGGTGGCAATAACTGTAACCAAGCAGTGATTGTAGGAGTTGGGGTTGATCGAACGGACAAGTACAATAGGTCAAGGAAAACTAAGACTCTCAGTTTTCAGGTGGCGACATGGAAGTATCGATTCGGGCAGCTTGAGTTGCTCTATGGCAGCTAAAGATGCAAAAGTACTGTAAGTGTACCAAAGTTACCCTATCGCATTTCAACATTGGTACAGTACGTCAAACGCTTATAACTCGAGCCAGAAGCATCCAATTGGGGCTTACTACCCGTCAATTGAAAGCTGAGATTGTACGGATGGATACTTGTTTCTGATGCCCAAACAAGTGAAAGTTAACTGCACAGACCGATCGAAATTTGTTTCGGGCTCACGTAGTTTTTTGGCCTAAATCACACCCATTGACATTTTTGGCCCCAAAAATCCCACTTTCAGCGGAATGACTTATATAGACGAAATGATTGCGCGTCTCTGACCAGAAAGACAATCCGTGTCAAATTCTATAGTCAATAACGGTTCCCAACTCCGCCAGTGCGGCGCTGTCATTATCCAAATCCGTGTTAACTAAAAATGATTCGTAGCTCTCACCACTAGAGGCGTGTTAACCAATGTCATTTTCCAATAGCTTCCATTCCAGTCTTTCCACCGTGACGGCGCGTGTGTGCGTATGCGCGCGTGCGTGTGTGTCGGTTTAGAATAGTTCACAATAACTGCTTAACGGTCCAGCCGATCTTGTTGAAATTTTGAGAACTTATGGAGAACCACCGGATCGAGAGCTGGATTCATTTTGGGCCTCCTAAGTACTCTACATTTTGACTAATGATTTTTTAATCACGAGAGTCATCTTTTCAAGAATTTTTATATGATAAGAGTGTGATACTTCTTCTTTATCATCATCCAAAAATACCAAGAAGATAATAACTTCACTTTTTATGCCTAAGGTCGATTATTTGATACGGATTTTTCATTCAAGCCCTTGATATTTGATTCAACAAATAAATTCATAAAACTTTTGGGATTCTTTCTCAAATTCATTGAATGAAAAATCGGTATTAATCAATCGAATGAGAATATCTAAGTATGGCATCATCGTCTTCATGGTATTTTTGAATGATGATGGAGAGGAAATATTGCACTTTTATCATATACAATTCTTGAAAATAGGATACTCACGCGATTGAACAGTCACAAGTCAAAATATACGCGGTATGAACAGCCAGAAATTGACTCAGCTTTTGACTTGGTGATCCTCTGTGATTCCCCAAATTTTAAGAGGATCGGCAGGAACGTTCAGGAGTTATTGTGAATGATGAAAAGCAACACACATACAGACGTGGACTGGAAACTAGAAAGAAAGCGTACGTGGTAATGTTATGAAAGGTCGTTGGTTAAATGTGTGACGTACAGTCGATGGATCTTGATGTGAGGAACAAGAAAAGTTTGTTTTTGTTGTTGCTGAGGGGTATTTTCGAAGAGAAAAATGAGATTGAAATATCTCTTGAACAAGAATCTCATTGGCACAAATACAATATTCTGGAAAGAATCATACCTTGTAATATTTCAAAGCGCCATTCGTAAAATGTGACAATTACATTTGATAGAGAATAAATCATGAGGAAATCAAGGACTTTCTCAATGAGAGAGTGATATAAACAGATAAGAGGGGAGGATAGAACGATGGGTATGGATTTCTTGATTATTCTAAAAACATATGAAAAATATGACTAATTATGTAATAAGTTCATTGATATGATATTCATACACATATGACTATAATGTTGTTGTCGCTTTGACAAAGCATTCCGCTAATTACGTTCAGCAGCGTATTTTCATCTGGATCAGGAGCTTAGTCTGATCAAGCGAAAATGATTACCAATCCCAAGAGCGATCGGATGGTGAACGAGCACCATTGCACCAATCGTAAATCATGGAATGTAAGTTGCATATCACACTACATTTGCCATTATATTATACAACATCAAGAATCCATACTATACGATACTTTATGCCACAATCGGAGCTTTCACATTTGGTTACTTGGATCTAAATACGCATATTGAGTTTAACAAATTGCGAAGAAGCTCGAACTGTAAGAGGAGAAGAACGAAAATTTAAAAAGGGTATACAGATAGGCCAATGATAATCCTTGATTGAAAAAAAATGGCAAAATTCCCATGGAGAAGATAGTCAAGTACCGAGTCGAAGCTGCGGATGCCCGGCGAGCCATCGACGCGAGAATTTCGCATTAGCTGCAGCCATGCGTTATATCTGGCACCGTCCATCAAACGTTGGGTGTGATTCTAAATACGTGCAATGATTCATTTGTTCTCGAGCGCTGACAGCCAGTCGCAGATACAGTGCGCTTATCAAGAACGCACTCTTCTCTCTCACCTGCTTTTCTCGGTAGGCTCTGCAGCAGCTGTCGTTTTTTTTTTCGTATCGGCGGGACACCCACGTGACTTGCGTCGTTCATGCAGCTCGCGCAGCTCCGCCGCGGCATATGTTGTAGCTCACCGGACGCGTGGACCATGTGCGTGAAACGAAGGGCCGAGTGTTACTGAGCCAAGAGTCTTCTGCTCGTTTGTCGTATATGGCGAGGTATATGGTAGGTTTTTTCGATTATCAAGTTCACAGCGCTCTGACCGTTCCGTGGCGCTCGGACCTCTCTCTCACTCCAATGAGATAGAGAGAGAGGTCCGAGCGTTCAGAGCGCTCCAAACTTGATAATCGAAGAGACCTGGTGTACCACTTGGTTGGCGTTACTCACCTCGTCGGCGCGCACATCACGCGACTCAACACTCCGATACTCGCGAGTCGAGACGGAAGCCGAGTGCCAGGCGCAACGCGCCTCGCATTACCAAACCTATTTGTTTCACAGCGAGAGCGATACGGTGGTTGAGTTGGCTGCGCTTGGAGTACATTTCTACATGCGTGATTCCGTTGAAACTGCACCGAGGGGCTTCTCACTGAAATATCCGCGTACTATCCGCAATTATCCCTCACCAGCCGCCGACTATCCGCAACTACCCGCAGACTATCCGCAAATATTCTTTGCCGTCCGCCGAGAGCGGCGCCGCGCCGCGGACAGCACGGATGACCACGGATAGTTTGCGGATAGTCTGCGGGTAGCGGCGTATAGTCGGCATATGGTGCAATCACGCGCCCAAAACTCCGGAATTTTTACCTAGCAAATGATTCGAATAAAAATATTGATTCGGGGAGTGTCGGGGATTGATACTCACGACGACGATCTTGATATTCCCACACCCAATTGCAAATCCCTTGTGAGGGGCCGCATGCATAACATTTGGTTATATTTGGGTGATCGGCAGATTGGTCCCTTGGTAGAGCCCAAGTCTCGCGCGCTCGGGATCGCAGGTTCAAGTCCCGATTAGTCATTAATACTTATAGATATCATGAATATTTCTAATCGATAATTCTTCTTTGATTTTTTCTCTTTCTCTAATTTAAATTGGTATTCCCTTGAAATGAAATCAAGAAATACTCTCAACATGTTCCCTCTGATCTCATTCTCTTCAAGAATTGAAATGATGTTCTGGCCATTTTTTGAAATAGCCTATCTCTCACAATTTTGTGCAACTATGTATATCGTTGAATATGTGTCGTCTCTATGCGTCTACTGAAAGTCAGTATAGGAATGAAGTTTTGGTAGGAAAAGTCATACTTGCCAAGTTATACTTTTTAGAAAAAGTAAGTGGGGAGGGAGAGGATCCCACTTCTTGTGAATGACAATCGATTTATGAACCACTCTAATGATAGTGATAAGAAGTTGAATTTTGTTTGATGATTTACAAATTTTTTGTATACATTTCGGTGTGGAATTCCCTGTTGGAATCCCCCAATGAATGCTCAATCAAACCGCATTCATGTTAATTATAATTATTAATGGAAGAGAGACTAACCCTATTCAGTCAAGAAGGTAATGGAGGCTCCTCCGAAAACTTTATAACATGAAATCGAAGAGTTCAGAGTCCATAGATCAACTTCAGATGGTAAGAAGCATCTTTAAGACCATCAAAAATCTTCCATGAAATGTGTAATGATAGTTCAAGATGATACTTTTCTAATCCATTCATTTCCATGATTTCATCTTCATGAAATAATCCTCATCCCATCAAAATGAGAGAAAATATAAATTTCATCCAATATATTATAAAATCATTCAATGGGGATCAATCTTGGGTATTACTTCTCTAAACCACTATAAAAGGATTTGGAATTCAATTAGTGAGATCACATCCTCTGATATATCGACAGGAAATCCTTACAAAAACCTCATGCATGAGGGTTGGAGGTATGTATCAACAATTACCAAACAGCACAGTCGTTTGACTTTACCTCAGAATGAGTGTCAATCATCAAGATATGATCAAGATACATTTGAGCATGAATCGCACAACTACTGCAGCCATTGATTCCACAATTATCAAACCTTCTTGATTATAGATCAAATATCAAACATCTCATCATAAGAGAGATCGTTGCTTTCAAGAAGAATTGACGAACAGTTTAGCCCTATAGAAATTTCTCAATCATTAACGTATCTCAGATATCTTAGCATGCGTCAATTCTGAATCATTGCCATTTGTTCAACAACTATTTTGAATGTAGATCAAGAAGGTTAGTTGGGAGAAAAACTCTTCAATAATATTTGATGTCCGAAGATGCGATTCCAAGCTATAAATTTACCTACAGTGTAGATTGAAGAAAAGTTTCATGAGAGTTTTTGATCTTAGGTATTCCTAACAATCATTGAGAATATGAGTCACAGAGGACTGCTAAGAACAGAACTCTCGAATCTATTGACACATATGAGACATTACATGTAGCTCGAAGTATCTTAAATACAAGTAAGTTGAATCAGTTTTCATTCCGTCCTCCGAATATTCCAATTATCCATTCAGTTTCTGGTATTAGTATAGTTTATATGAGTACTCTGAGTTACCTTCAATGAGGAATTGAATAATCAAAGATCTATCTCGATTCGAGAAGTCTCGAACTTGTTTGAAAATATTGGAGAAATCGAGAAAAAGCGTTTTAGAGGGTCTGAAAATCGCGGTGGCAGAATAAAAGTTCTAGACCCAGAATCTGGGAACTGATGATGCGGAAACTTAAGCTGCTACTGAGAGGCCGTAAGGTTACTCGAGTGGAGAAAAAGTGAGAGGTTAGAGAACCCTAGTTCCATATAAAATAGGCGCGGCGCCTCGCATCGATACCTTGAACTTTTTTAGCTCACAGTCACTTGCGAGGCGCTACCGCGCCTCTTGATAATAGCCACTACAATGATAATTTGAAGGTAATCACGGAGGCTGAAAACTCATTCATGACTACATTCAAGGGGAGGATGCTCTGAATAATTTTTTGTAGACCTTTTTCGCAAAAATCGTATCCCGCAATAAGACAAAACTCAGTAATGATGTTATGTGATAATATTCAGGCTAAGAATACTAATGAAGTGCATAATAATCCATTGCTATCTATTATATGGACGAAGACTTATCAATTTCTGGGAAAATTTTTTTTTACCACACGGGGACAAAAGTACGTGATTCTCTCCCGCTCCGCCGAGCGGGACCCACACGTACTTTCTCTCCCTCGTAGTAAAAAGTATAATACNNCCTCTCGGGTTCTTATCACTCTCGGCTTCGCCTCGAGCGATAATATTAACCCGAGAGGGACTAACCCTCTTTCACTCCCTAGGTGCGTAATGTACTATTCTTCCACGCATCGGATCAGATTTGTATCATCAAGCATTATTCTGATGATCGACTATAGCTATCAATCAGATGAAATTCACGCCAAATTCACAGTCCTCCGGAGAGTATCAATTTACAAACGGCTTTTTGGTACGAGTTTAAGAACCCGAATTGGTCCAGAGGATAAGATTCAGATTTCCACGCAGAAGCTCTAGGTTCGAATCTCTTAAGGATGTTTTTTTTTTCGTCCGATCGAGTTCAACATGTGTGTAAATATGCTATCCGACATGTATTTCAAGTTCTTGGCAATTTCAGCCCTGGCAATATTGACGGAATATGTAACAAAATATGTAAGTTCAAGAACGGAATTTCGGCGAGATTGGAATAAATCGCAGATCCCAGACGTGCTATAAATTCGCAAAGTAACAAGCACTCCAGATCGGAATTTTGGCGAGATAGGAATCATCCAAAATCTTAGAGAGGTTATAAACCTGCAAGCCAAGGAAACCTCGAGAACGGAATTTTGGTGAGGTGGGAAATATACCCGAATCCCTGACATGACATAAGCCCATGAGCTATCAAACCCTTGAGACCGGAATTTAGTAAGGTGAGAATCATTCGCAAATCTGGGACCGGCTATAAACCGGCGAGCTAACAAATCCTTGAGAATAAAATTTTAACGAGATGAGAATTATCCCCTACACCCGTACAGGCTATACACCCGCAAGCTAACAACCATCCAAGACTGGAATCTTAGGAAAGTGGAAATGATCCCCAAATCCCAGATAGGCTGTAAACTCGCAAACTAACAAACACTCGAGATCGTTATTTAGGTGAGGTGGGAATTACCCCCAAATTTGAGACAGGCTATGAGCCACAAGTTAAAATCCCTCGAGATTGGAATTTTGGTGAGGTTGGAATTATGTCCAAATCCTATACAGGCTATAAATCCACGAGGTAACAAACCCTTGAGACCGGAATCTTGGCAAAGTCAGAGTTATCCGCTAATTTCAGACAGACTATAAAACCGCAAGCCAACAAATTCCCGAGATCGGAAATTTGGTGAGGGGGCATTATCCCAGAATTCAAGACAGGCTATGAGCCCGCATCTAACAAACCCTTGAGACGGGGATTTTAATGAGGTAAGAAGTACACTCTAAATTCCTTGGGATGAAATTTCATCCCAATGGGATGAAATTTCAATACCCGCATCAGATGAAATATTTTCATCCCAATTGGGATGAAAAT
>JAPYYZ010004369.1:0-10620 GCA_030522705.1 Eretmocerus eremicus
GAGAGAGAGAGAGAGAGAGAGAGAGAGAGTTTGCGATTTTGAGAGCTTGCTGGTTTGTTGCCTTCCTAGGGTTTGGGCTTGATATCTTAGCGTTCAATTGCCATTATGCTCATCTCAAGAGGAAGCAAGTTTGCCGGTCGACACCCTTACTTTGGATTCATGATCATCGATCTCAGAACCGCCGCGAAGGATGTTATGAACTGGAATATTCCGTCCGCGGGAATTCATTCTTGATCCGTCACTTCGAAGTAGCCATCTTGGACTTGGGAAAATCAAAATTCCGTCCCAATGTCCGTGATCAGCGACCTCCAAAACTCCGAGATGAGTCTTTCGAGCAAAAATGAGCAGTCTCTGCAAAATTTCGGATCATTATTCTAGATCCGCCATCTTAGATCCGCCATCTAAGATCCGCCATCTGGGATCTGAGGAAATTACAATTCCGTCCCACTGTCAGTGATGAGCAGTTTCTGGAAACTTCTGGTCCGCCGTCTTGGACCCACCATCTTGCATTCACCATCTTGGATTTGGGAAAATTGGAGTCCTGACTCCATATTCATGATCAACGACCTCAAAAACCCCCGAGAAAAGTCTTACGAGCCAAAATGAACAATTCCTGGAAACTCCTGGTCCGTCATCTTGGATCCGCCATCTTGGATTTGAGAAAATTACAATTCTGACTTCGGATTCGCGATCAGTGACCCCAAAAATTCCCCGGGTACAGATTTCTGACCTGGAATGTGGAGAAGAAAATTAATGGATCAAAGGGCTCATGCAATTCCCACTTTTTTCAGAAATTTCAGATATTTTCTTCGTTTTCCGGGAAAGGAGAGGTCAGTGGGCAGAACCGACCTCGAACTCGGTTTCAGCGGGTCAAAATACATTCACAGGTGGGTCTAGTCAAAAGTACAAGTGCTTTTTTTGTGTGCCGGTATAATTTTTGATACTAATTTTTATGTCTCCAAATTCCCATTTTCTCATCTGAACGAGATTAGACATGAGTCAATCGAATTCATTAATGTTGAAAATACAGCGATGTGATATCTTAATCTTGATGTTAGTGAGATCTGAACAGGTATTTACATCACGAGCGTGTATTCTTCCGATGTCGGACAAGACACGTGTTTATTTTTGAATATTCTGAATGATATTAGACTAACGATTGATCTGGACATACAAATTGGAAAAGTTTCAATTCTTCCGTCGAGCTCTTACGATGACTATAAATTACCTGTGCATACTTCCCCATAACCCTATACTTTACACGTTTTTATCTCTTGTAGAGTAGTCTATGTTGACCAAGACTCAACTTAATATCTCAGGTCGAGCATCAGAAGCAATTAATAGTTGCCTGAGTTGACTATAAATTATCATTTCCCCACCAAAACAATGATTAATGAGGTTAGGTTCATCGTCGCACTGCTCGTGATTTCTTTGGCCATCGTGCCCCACTATGCTAGACGCCATGCCATGCTCGACACCTTACTTTCGATTAATAATTTTAGTTGTTTGTAAACCCTAACGTAATTTTGCGGGACGAGAATTCAAAGCGAAAGGCTGAAACTTTTCGATGAATCAACTTCCACAGCTCGAAAATAATTCCCGAGTCAATCGCATTCCATCCACACTTGGCGTAGTTACACGCTTTTGAGGTCAAATTTTTGAAGTCAATTTGTCGATTACGATGATTCATTTTGACTTTTTCCAGTAGCTAGTCTGAGAGACGGTATGATGAAGGACTATCAAGAATTTTTTCCGATTCTTTGCTTGCTCAGAATCAAAAATAATTGAGGTGACCATTTTACCCACACTGGTCGTCGCCCTCCCCTACTATTATCTGATGTTATTTTCGGCAATCCGATCATGCGACGAATCCAATGTCAGTCCTCGTTCTCTTGGAAGCTGATGAGTGGGCTTCCATGAAGATGTGAACATAAATAGCCCTTTCCGATCCCTCAAAATAAGCCGTATAGCTCGATGAAACGTTTTATATCTTTGACGTAATTTCAAGTGTTGATGGGTGCTAGTGTCTCGTCAGAAAGGACCGTGGGTGATGGAAAGGTATTTTTTTAGTCCTCAAGCACGGTTGCACATTATTATTAACCTTCTAAGCAAGATATTAAGTTGATCATTTCATGCAATACATCAGTACGATGTAACTGTTGATATGTATTGGGGAGTTACATATTTGAAGTCGAGTGAGAGAGTGATAAAACGAAAGAATGACTTATATTCATAGAGAGAGGATGAAAGCTTTACTCCGCGCGTTATCACGTCAAAAGCGGTATTACACTGTGATGTACATTGAATTTCATTCGTATTTCAATATCCATTTATCAAATTTCTTAGCACAAATATACTTATTGAAGAACCTGAATTGAATTAGAACCATGTATCGCTAAAGCGCTATACCATTATTATTATCATTCGAATTATCCGATGATACATGGATGTTATTACGATCAATAGCATCTGTGAAACTTGAGCGAATTCTACATCATTTGGTATCAATGCTATGAATGAAGAAAATTCCTCCAGTAAATGAAATTAATTATATCTCTATTCTTATCAAATGTAGGCTTCACGATGGCCCACGGCGAAGACAACCGGGCTTTCATAAATGATATAAAGGACGAGCTGAAAAAGATCGACGAGGCGCAAAAAGAATTAAAGGGAAGAAAAGAAGAAATACGTGCTATTCTTGAGCAAATGTCAAGTAAGGAAGCACATACGATTCCTGTCTCTCCAGAGCGACGACTAAACTTTCAAAATTCTAAGGCCGCGCATCATCCATTTGGATGGCTTCCTTTCAAAATGGAACAGACGCTATTATGATCAAAATGGAGCTATTCACGGGAGTTAACCAAGCACATGATCCTATACGTTATTCTAAGCCATTGGGATTTTTCGTCCTCTCTCTTGGATCCACTGATTTTTTAAAATCTTCCTCCATTTTTGTAGTTGGTGACAAAAAAACACCTGAAAATAACTTTCTGGAAATCTTTTCATTCGAAATATTCCTTCGAAATATTATCCTTCCTTTACGTGGATGATTCGTAATGCAAAATAGGCAATTTCAATGCAAAGGACTTTTTTATGGTGTGACATAATTTTATGTTTATTCCACAATTGCAGAAGATGAAGAAACCCCATCGAATGACGAGCAGCATAAAAATGATAAAGGACAAGAGGCGGGCAATAAAGGACAAGAGGAAAACGGAGAAAAGAAAGGCAAGTGTGAAATTTCCAACCGTACAAATTTTTTTTTATCGAATGTAGAAACAGGGTCTTTATAGAGAGGAAACATTTTCGATATCGCGAAAAGAAAAGCGTTCATACCAAGGATTAAAATGCTTTACAGGGTTCGAGTCTCGGCCGGCACCAATGTAAATTCTTATAAGTGCCTTTTTCGGTGGTTTCGGTGGTTCAGAACCCACCTAAAACTATAGGTTCGGCAAAATAACTTCAAAAAGAGGTTAGGGATGCGTTAATGAAAAAAAAAAAATTCTTTGCTCCATAAACTTTCGAATGATGAGCTTCCTTATTTCTGAACTCTTTGAAATGCACGTGGTCTTTGAAATAGGCGCGGAAACCTTGGTAGTCAAACTACGGTAGCACCAGCGTTGGGCGCCGTACCTATCGAAGGGCCCCGAAGGGCACATAAAGCTTTTTTTGTGTTGGACGGCAGAACTCACTTCATCACGACTCTGTGATGTTATTTCAATAATCTGATGACAAAGGTCTGAGTTGCAGACCCGTATTACGCTTATAACTGGATGTAAGAGATATCCCAGGGCCGTATCTAGGAAAAAGTCAAAAATTTCTTTACTCGGCTTCAGTGTAAGAAATCGTTCCAAAACTAAATCAGCATGTTCGTGACATGTATTTTCATCATACTGAAAATTTTTAGAGGAATGCGAGGTCACCAAACTCAATGGCACGGAATTCAACATAACTTTGACACGGGGCCCCTCTGAAGTCACAGATTTCTGCATTTTCCGTGCATTGAATCAGTCACCAACCCATGTTTGTCTTTGTGGCATGTCATTAGGCGAATGAAACTGCACGATATGTGATTTTTTGATAGCCGAATGACGGGTAATGGTTGAGAAATAAGCTAAAAATTATCAAATTCCATAAGACTTTGTATTAAGTCTTAATTACTTCAGTAATTGTTTCCTGGAAAATTGAGTCACGAAGATACATATTTCAGATTGGCATTTAATTTCCACCACCTCCAGGAATGTATAGTAAGATTCTAAAGTTTTTATCGCGGATAATGGTAGATCGCTGGTGCTACCTTTTAAATGTGAATGTCCTTGCAATACTTGAAAGAACATCACAAAGAAAGGCCAGAAACATATAACACGAACTACAGAGAAACATTCGTACTGACAAATCAATATAAAGCGCTCGCCCCCTGTCTAGCTTGACATAGCTTGGGGACGAAAAATCTATATTTGCCTTAGCTGTGCAAGCTTATTTTAGAATCCTCGTGAGAATTGAGATATTTCGAGTGAGATCAATTCCACAGAGAAATCACTTTGAGAAATGTTATTTCTGGTATTGTATAATGTAACAGCCCGGTTCCAGAGAACTGAGAGAAATGGCAATAGAAGTCAAAAGCGAGCAATTCCTGTTTTATGCTTTCCAGGTCCGAAGAAGAATAGAGCCGGGCGCTTTGTCCGGTCGAAAAAGCTAAAGTACATGCTTCAACAAGAAAGGATCGTGCAACGAGAGGCGATGAGGTCGTTGGGCGAAGTTTTGAGAGGGAATATTCCATGGAAAATACGTGAGTAAAATGGAATCGAATGTAATAGATGTTTATTCAACTTTGTATCATCTATAGTTATTGAGACTTGTTTGAAAGGATACCCAACCAAAGTGACGTGGAATAGTTTTCTTGAAAATGTTGTTCGTTACATTAGGTAATGAAGAATACGCGCAGAAAAATTAACGAATAACTTTTCGGGTGTAAAATCTTGCCAAGCCTATGAAAGCACCGTGACCATTTTTGGTTTCTTAAGAGATTCTGTTACGGGATCAAAGTGATGTGACCTTTCATTAGTTCATTTCAAAGCTATCAGCTCTGCCACCTGATCCAATTATTTACATTAGGGTGTCCGTGATCCTCGCGATTAGTCTTACCGTTCGAAAAATAAGTTCCGTGTCAAGGTTCAGGGCATGTATAGGGCTTTCGAATGAAAGCTATCATTCCATTTTGAGGTGATCAACCACTCCAAAGTAACGTGGTTTGTCTGTTACTCTCTATTACTCATCTCTGAGATATCAATGGGGCATAAGTGTCAACTTGTCACTTGTCCAAGCGCAAAATTAAACAGCAAAATATTGACAACTGGGGGCAAGATGCAATTGTCAATTCCTGGTCTACTGTTTCTTACGTAGTGTACTGAAACCATGCGAATTCTGGATTGATCGGTCTTATATCTCAAGTTGATTACATTTGTTACTGATATCTTCCAAACTCTTCAACCAGAGGTGAAAGACTCGACCTTTAGGCAAGCTTACAGAGGAATCTTCCAAACAAGTTCAAAAATGTATATTCTGCATGAACCATGTACCGAAAATAGTTACAATATACTAGTAAAGCAACGTTTTTTACGGGATTGGGTGATAGCCCAGGGTCAATTTACAAGGTCGATTGCGTTGAAACTTCACCATTTTGACCTAAAAAGCGGCGGAGGGAGAGATATCGCCCAAGATTCATTCTCAACAGGGGCCATCGAAAACCCTGAACATCTTGTCTCCGTAATGATTCTATAGTCATTTGAATGACATCTCCATCGGTTTCAGCACGATAGATGCAACCCTGTCCGAGAGAACTCCAAAAATACGATTTTGCCACGATACGGACAGCCACGGTACAGGCATGGAAGGCTTTAAAGCAGTCTCAAAATGCCTGGTGATGACTAACTTTGCTGTTTAGATTTTGAGCCACGATACGGATACTTATGATTTTGCAGCAAAAAATTGAAGCTCTTTCTTACGTGCATCGTTGTATGAATATAAGGCTAGGATGACGGGTGGAATTCGAAACATTAATACTTGTGAGTGGCTTACAAGATATTGGTTTTCACAGTAAGAACTATTGTACCTCATATTTTCCGACAGAAACGAGGAAAAATATTATGGAAAAATAGTAGGGTGGGAGTATTATTCGATTTTCTCTAAATCCCAGCACGGGCAATCAATGGTTACGTTTCTACGGAATCGACCATGTATACCCCGTGATCAGAAGAAGTAATAGTTTGCATGGAGTACAGAAAGATTATCATGATGTTTAAAACTTGGCATCCTCGTGAGAAACATACATGTGAACTTTGCTTCAATGATAATTCAGTTATTCATTTCACGCGCTAGCAATGTTGAGTAGTTCCTCTATTCAAATAGAACTTGTTCTTCGGCAATTTACTATCACTGGATTATGAAATGAAACATGGTTGATTTCATTTCTTCTTTAATTTCCACGTAGTCCATAGATTCTGTGTCATTGTTGCCCTGCAATTGTCATGCGAAACTCTACATGCGAGGCAGTTTCATCCCAAGTCAATTCATGTTATCCTGTTTTGATTGCATTTAATTTGTTGCGTGGTCATTATCTTTTGTAATCGATTTATATCACCATGACCATCTTCGCAAATCAATATTTCAGATACCTCATCTCTTACTTTTATTTAGGAAAACATAGGTTTAGTGACTCCAAATACGTGAGATGTATATGGGCATTATCACGAAAACTTGCAGATTTCATGTAATGATCTCGCGTTTCCACGGCAAGGCTCGAAATTATCCCAAAAAAATGTTTTCTTGCGTATTATATTGAAATACAATTGGAAATCAAGTTTCAGGCCGATCCGTGAA
The DNA here is from genome assembly GCA_030522705.1 of Eretmocerus eremicus. Lineage (NCBI taxonomy): Eukaryota > Metazoa > Arthropoda > Insecta > Hymenoptera > Aphelinidae > Eretmocerus > Eretmocerus eremicus. Next base: position 6,880 of record JAPYYZ010004369.1, read on the forward strand.
GCCGTTTTTTTTTTCATTTTGAAGCAATAAAGGTCGAAATATCGGTTCCGTGTACTGTAATGTATTCAGTTCCACACAGTTTGGAGCTGCCAGCATAGCAGCCTACCTAAAATAAATGATGCATTTAAAATGAATCAGGGATTTGAGACAATATAAATGACTCGATTGAAAATGATCCATTTAGAATGATTCATTTGAAATGACTCATTTACAATGACTCATTCAAAATACTTGAAGAATTTTCCAACAATCAATGCATCTTTTAATATTTTCATCTCCTTTTCAGGTTGATTAAAATTTTTCAATTAGATTACCCAAATGAGTCATTTTAAATGAGTCATTTACTCAAATGAGTCATTTTTAGTGTCTCAAATACCTGAGTTACTTAAAATGAGTCATTTATTTTAGGCAGGGCAGTAATGAGTGCATTCGTTGCTACGAATTTTTTTTTCTGAAAATACAAAATTGGACCAATCAATTATCACAGAGGTTTCATGGTTATAATACGCGAATAAGGATCCGAGCCACATACATCTTTCTTGTAATGGGATTTTCGCCAAAAACACTGAAATTTTTCATATCAGCGTTTACACACTCAAATGGACACTGGGGCTTCTTGTACGGACGATTATTTGGAGTAAATTAATCAAATCGATGGAACGAAGCGCTGGAACGGGTGCGAATTTCGTAATCTCAATGCAACAATAACGTGAAGAGCCGAGATCTCGCCATGTAAATAAGAATGTCGGTTCCGTGGACACTGCGCTACCCCACTAGATGATTTTTAATCTTGGGGGAGACACTTTTTTCCTGAAGTATATTATGAACATAGATGCATCCGCAATTTAGCTCCGTTGAGGAGTGTGAAATGTCACCTTGAAAGTGGGCGATGGTGATCTCTCGTGTTACTGCTGATCAATGGTGGAGTGGTCGAGACCCACGGAGGGAGAGCCAGTTTTCGTCAGTTTCGTGGACTCGTGAAATAACATGGGTGGTATATGTTGAATTTTTTCCGAAAAATGTCTTCATACGTTTTATGATGGATCTTCGTTCTATGTGTTTTTTTCATGAGTGAAAAAAGCGCACGAGAAAACTCGATTTTGAGTTTTTGGATTTTCAGCGCTGGAATCTGGAAGTTTTCGCGATAATGCCCATGTACATACAGTTTTCGTCGATAAAAAATGGACATACATCTTCTTAGTCCGGAGACAATTGGTGAAGTTGTCCATATCGGAATAAGACAAGTCCATTTGGTCTAGTTCAAGGTAGTATAGACAATGCGAGACGTGAGAAAATCGTCTCTGGCTCATCAGTTAAAGAGTCAAGATGTCATGATACTTGGTGGGCTGTAGTACCTTGAAGATTTATAAAAATCATTTCAAAATTTGCAAATCGTAAGCTCTTCCTGATAAGATGTTCATGAAAACTTCAGCCATTTTTCCCGAGATTCGCTAAAGTGTACTCACGTCATTTTGGTTGTGAGTCCTCTGTTTGAAGAATAATTAGCCATGCTATGTATTTTGAATCTGAGTCATGATGTATATATAAAATTTCAGATCAGTTTTATCAGCAACAATCCAGGAATTGGAACAACAATAACACGAACAAAAATAATGAATCGAACAATAACAAAAAAGGGAACAACGGAAATAAGAACAAGAATAACAAGGAGAAGAAAGGTGTCCCAAAGTGATTCTGAGAGAATGGAAATGAGCTATCGTGCGGATCACATCACGAGAAGTCTGATGTTCTTCTTCCCTTTTCAATAAAATGATGTGATATGCATTTGATGGAATATTGAAGAACGTTTGATTCATCTAGAAATTAAATTGAGGCGATACGATCTCATATCGTCTTGACAGTAATAATCCATAAATGGACTCCGCGAAACAGACAATGAGGATGAAAGATAAAACCTTGAGATTAGAAAGAGGCTGTAAAGTTGTTCCTACAATGATCTAGCTGATAGAAAAATAGCCTTGTAGTCTATCTTATTTTGTTGATTGGGAAATCTAGTTGCTTATGACCAAGTCTTGGTAATGATTAATAATTCCATAATCTATGCATGGCAATGTCAATTCAACAAAGAAAAATATTTGAGTTACAGGAAGAACAATTGGCTGATGAACAAAAATATATTGAAATAACATTTTCACCTATTTACATTCTTAATACAGCTTTATAGATTGAATTGTGATGAATTTGTCACCTTACAATATCTCATTACTTGTTTGATGCTCCATTTCATCAAGTAAGCTCAGAGGAGAACCTCTCAACAAATCATTATCATTTGAATTGGACAAATCTTGAAGAAGAGGAGTTTCACCAGTCTTGTTTCATCTGAGTACATGATCACCACATTGTTAAGAGTTATTATCACAAAAAGATGGTCCTTACGTTTTCAATATACCTACATTTTTTAAAAGTACGACTACATTCATTCCAAGTGCCTCAGGATATACCTTACAAATGCTATGATGAATTACAGCTTCCACATCTCCAGATAAATCTTTGAGAACCACATAAGGATCATTAGGCTTATAATGTATGCATTGGATAAGACCAGCTAAGTAAGGCACTTTTCTGAATGAATTAGTAGATTCTGATGCACTTTCTTTAATGGGTGCAATATCATACAGCTCAAAATCTGCAAGCAAATCATCTGTCATCAACTGCCATGCTCCACTTATGAAGAGGTTCTTGGTATTTTGTGAACATACCTCAGAATATTTCTTTTCAGATTCACTTCTGCTTTCATCTACACTATCTAGATCTACAAATTCAGATTCATTCAAGTCATCAGGTAGGAGTCCTGCTGGTCCTGGAGACTTCCTTGGTACAGCTTGCTTTAGTCGAAGCACCTTCACTCTTTTACAAACTGGAGATCTTGACAGTTCTAAATTTGTTTTCCTCCTGGATTCCTCAGAGCTACTTATACTCCTCTTCTTTTCTGCTGATTCTGATTCATTATGACTGTCATTCTGTTTCTCTGCTTTGTGGGGTTCCAGGGATGACCGATTGAATGCAGATGTGCTATTATGTTTTTTTGCACTGGTCTCGATCAAGACCTCTGAAAGATCTACTATCTTTTTACTTTTTGTACTCTGTTACATTTGACTCTGGAACTCTCAACATGGATTTGACTTTAGGTTTGACCCACAAAAAGTTTGCTTGTTTGTGTTTTCATTCCTGCTGATGCCATTTGTGAAATAATTGTTCTAGATGAGCATACATTGAGGAAAGATTTGAGACGGAATGAAAAGAACTATATTTTGAATTATGAGATGTCTGATTTGATGAATATATATAACTGTATTGTTGATAATGAGTGAGTGATCCCAATCAGGAATGCATTCCAAGAGCCATTGAGCGCATTAATGCCAATGACACTAAAAAGCCTGAGGCTTCCAACACTGTACAAAGCTTCTTTAACCTGGCATCACATCAATGTACTGAATTTCTTCTCTCTGCAATTGATGATGGATGTTCTGAAATTCATCAATATTCAACAGCAACTTGAAATTATTAATAATCAGCTCTGCTCCAACTCGTTCAGGCCTTCCAAGAACTTGAAAGGCCAGATACCCACCATACCTGTATCCATACTTTTGGCAGATGGTCTCATAAATTTTCTTGGACACGCTCTCTGAATCTGCCGAGCATAAAGCATTCGATAATCAAGAAGAATCTGAAATCACCTGGTAATAGCTTGGCAGTGGGAAATATTGCTTCATGTTCAAT
>JAPYYZ010004370.1:0-10505 GCA_030522705.1 Eretmocerus eremicus
GCGATGAATCAGATCGGAAGAGAACGTTGTAAAGGAAGGATGTAGCAGAGGAGCATGTATCAAGTATTGAATGAATAGTGTGTAGTTGAAATCCACAGACCCACGGAGAATGATTCGATTTTCCCAACAATATCATCCCAATATACTTAGTTACAGGCTCACACACCAACCACGTCAATCTAGGAAATAAAAATTTTTTACTCTGGAATATCCAACTAATATTTATAAACGTCGCTTCAATTTTTAGAGCATCAGATACAAACCTTTCTCGGCAATCTCTCGGAAAGCTTTCAGAAATTTTCCTCCGAAAGATCTCTGGGAAGATTTCTGAAAGGTTCTCAACCTTTCCCGGCAATCTTTCGGGAAACTTCCAGAAATCTTTCTCCGATAGATTTCCGAGAAACATTTCTGTAATCTCTCGGAAATCTTCCAGTGAATGATTCGCAGGAATATTGCAGGAATGTTTCGGGGAGATATTTCGGAACGGTTTTTGGAGAGGGACATAACATCATTTCTGAAACATTTCATAGAAATATTCCTGAATGATTACCAATCTTCCATGGAAATATTCCAGGAAGGTTTCTGAAACATTCCCATGCTGTGTGGGTTGGGTCGTTCATCTGTCCCTCCTCCCTAATCACCTCGTCTGTATCTATGATCATGGATGATTCACGTTTGGATACTTTAAATGAGATTGGATCACGGACTCATTTTTCTAATGGGCTTTCCAGAAATCATCGATTCATGTGCAGGAATCTCGAGTCTCTTGTTGGGTGATTCTATGAACAATATAGCAACTGATATGGACACTATTTCTTACAAAATTCCACTTGGAGTTACTGGTTGCATCTGTCCATTTAATTTCCCAGCAATGGTACCTCTGTGGACGTTCCCTATAAGTATAGCTTGTGGTAATACAGTTGTACTCAAGCCTTCCGAGAGAGTTCCTGGAGCTTCGCTAATACTCGCAGATCTCTTCTCAAAAGCCGGCGCTCCTAAAGGTTTATTGAATGTCATACATGGTCAGCAGGAAGCGGTGAATTTTATGTGTGATAGTCCAGACATAAAGGCCATCTCATTTGTCGGATCCGATAGAGCGGTGAGTGTGATTGATATGATTAAAGAAGAGAATTATTCTGATCCTCCTGAACCTCCACGGCAGGTATTTGAGTAAGTAGGGAAACATGCAATAATGCATGATACAGGGCTATGAACCGCCTATGGTACGTGAGAGAGCCTCGGCCGATGCGAAATTTTTCAATGTCTGCTAGTCCGATCATCAAAAAAGTTCATTCAACAGAGTACTTTGGCTCGTGCCTGATAGATTCCGGTTCACATTCGAGGTCTCTTTCGTGGTTGGATCGAACAATTGTTGTGGAGTATGTCAAACTAGAACAAGCATGTATTGCAAGTCGTGGTAGCGTCAGCACACCCTGTCGGAAACTACACAGATCTGAATGTGGTGTACGTTCGGAGCTCATGGCCCTCAGAAGATATCTTGTAATAATTTGAAGAGGTCCATGCAGGGGAGAATCGGAGGATGAGATACTGCTGTTCTACTCCGATTCTTCCGCTGGGCTAGCCAGTACGAGACCGAAGGAATCGGGTCCCTGAAGCTAGCGAAGGATAAGTCGCAGAACTGCATCAGACCTAGCTCACTTTTTCTTACCTTTTCCTTACTAATTTATTACCAGGATCAAAAAATTGTTAACCACTCATGCGTCCGAGTAATTGGAGTTTCCGCTAGCGGAAGCCTTCCGCTGGCGAAAAATTCAATTACTCGGCCGCATGAGTGGTGAAAATTTTTTCATCCTGGTAATAAATTGGTAAGAAAAAGGTAAGAATTGTAAACTAGGTCTGATGCGATTCTGCGACTTATCCTTCGCTAGCTTCAGGGACCCAAAGGAATCTGTCATAGACCAAATCATGAATATTCTACGTTTGGGGAGGAGGTTGTTGTTGTAGAAAAGGGTAATACGTTCCAGCTGAACAGACTAGAAAAGTCCTCGATCACATCACTATCCGATCGGATGTCCGTTATTTCCGTAACTGTCCGGGAACGAATCACCCTGAATCATCGCCAAATGACCCAGAAAGACAGACAAAGTGTTGCAAAACTCAGAGAGTTCGCCCCAGAACCCTCTCTCTTCTATCAAGTTTTGAACGACCCACTCTGGTATCTCTACACCCACGTAGGAGCCAATTTTCACATCTCCTCTAGAATGAGCATTCAGGTTCATTTCCATGTGCCCAAACATCTCGGTCGTTGCTTCAAAGTTTCCGACGCCGACGTCGAAAAGGTCTTGACGCGTCAAAGGGATGGCTTTGATAGTTTTAAGATATGGGTTTGCTCGGAGGCGGCCAACTTGCCAATCCCAAGTACTAAATGCTGGTCCTGACGGAGCATTTGAACTTATAATGCAGAGGCATTGCCATGCGAGCTCTCCCACATTTCTGAATATCGAATTCTCTGTCCCTTCTGCTAATTCCAAAATCTTGACCCAGAAGATATCAAGATGTGACTCATTGATGAACTCTCGTGTTATGTCTCGCGCTACCAGATCTTCATATTCTTCATCTACATTCCACAATCTGATTGGATCGTTTCCCAGTATCGCCAGGAACTATTCCGGGAATTCATCCAAATCCTGCACTTGCGCATGAAATTGAGGACTCAAAGCATTTTTTGGATGGAGATTCCGCATTCTCACCAGATATTCCTCCCAAAAGTCGAACCTCTGACGAAACTGTTCACAGAGCTCAGACAGGAAGCCTTGAGATAAATCCATGAACTTATCTCGATTTTCATCATAGAAGGACTTTACCTCCCGAGCCACTTTGATATCTAAAGTAACACCACGCAGAAGATCTTCTTCCGTCGGATTTACTTTCCTGGGACCATGTTCAATAGATAACCGTCGTTGATGATCTTCATGAGAAGGCTCTTATACGGATCAAAAACAATACTTCCAGAAACTGTAACGACCGGACTGCCTGATTGCAATTCCCTCTATATCACATTTATATCAAATAGTACAGTGAAAACGAAGGCATGGATCGCCTTGTTGAATGACGAATAGAAATCCACGTGAGATCTGTTTGGTCTCAAACAGATCTTACAGAAATCAGTCGCGCGAACCTCCGGATCTTTGTCCGTCTCCTCATTCTCTCCCTTTTTTCTTCTGAATGTGTTCATCAGTCAATTTACCCATGAGAGATGCATGAATTCAAGTCAGCGATGCCAAACAAGTAGATCATCAGTATCGAGTGGTTTCATATGGAATGGAAGAGTGAGGGAGGAGAAGAGTTTGAAACTTGCTTAGAGAATTGTTAGATCCACGATCACTGTTATGGACGCCAAGTTCTCTGGAAAACAGCAAGAAGAAAATCGAAGCCTGCGGAAACCTTGTACAAAACAAGTAGAAGCAAGGATAGGGGTATGCACTCAAAGGGGAGTGAAAGCTATGCCTTGCCGACATTTATCACAAAGTCATTCAGAATAAGAAGACATGGCTCTGAAGAACGTATTGATGATGGCCTGGGCGTTTTGGTGGGATGCACATATGCTCATAAGAGGTCATGCTATGTGGATGATGAATCTTGTTCGAACTTTGCAGGATTTTATATCACATTGGCAGTGCCCGGTTGTGCAGGGGGAGCGTCAAACTAAGCACGTCCCGCATGCACCTGTCAACGACGTGACCGTGCGGAACGTTGCGCCCGGGTCGTGCTTGAGTTGTGGTGCGGTGGCGGAATGAGTTTAATTGGAAAGCGCACTGAGTGTAGGAACGTCGCGGGTCCTCGTTGGCGGACTTGTTTTGGCTCGAAGGCCCCGTCGCCGGAGGACTCGGCGGAGCAGCCATCGAAGCTCCCAAGTGGGCGAGCTTTTTAGCTTCGCAAACCCCACAAGGTTTCGGGGGACACGCGAGTCCACGGAGGCCAGGAGGGGCCGTTCCGTTTCATTGAGAGATTGATTTGATTTGTGAAAGAAAAATTTGCCCGAGGCTGGATTTGAACCCGAACCGCCAAAAATTCGTTGCCCGTGCCTTGGCCAGTACAGCCACCACGACATCTGCTAACCTGCGCCCTCAAACTCATATATAAAGTCGTGGCCGCCCCTAGGGACTTGAGATTTGGGCTGAGATATTGTGCGGATTCTCAGTGGCATGCGAGCGGTACGACTATACACGCTGAGATGGCTCCACTCATGCCGCTGCCCACTATTCTGCGTGCACTGCCGAAAGTTAGGGGAATCGGGAGCCCTCGTCCGCCAGGTGCAAATCGGTGCAAACTGGATCATCATAGTGATCCTGATCATCGCAACCGCGCGCGCCGGCTCGTCCGGCTCCCAGCGGAGCAGATGATGACGTCTACTCTGCTGCTGCTTCACGCGGGCAAGCATGCGCAGATCCAGAGACGTGGATGATTAGTAGCGCCTCGCGGTGGCAAGTTGAGAACTGATTTTGCGTCCTCAGGAGCAGGCCCATCACCACCACCGGAGTTGTGAGACGTGTGTATACGACCGCATTTTGGATGAATGTCCGTCTTGCACCTACTACTATGTTTCATAATTATGTTTGTCGATTAGTTCTAGGGAGTCTAATAGAATCCATTCGAATACAATGATCAAGCTCCGAATAAATGGATCCAATTGATGCTGGTACATAGTGTCATGAACAGTTGGGGGATTCCGCTTCTGTTGGAATTCTTCATGGATTCAGCACTAGATTTCTCTCATTCTAGATCATTGAGTGTATGATATGCAACTTGGAGTACCTTCAAAGTGAGAGCGACATCATTTTGCGAGGAGTTGGAATGAGAATAGTATATTGAATGTACGGATTCAACGCTGATTCCACGGAGAACTTGGACTCCGAAAAACAATGAGGAACAAAACTCCCCCCGTTGGTGGGAATATCCAATTTCATCCAGCTCAAATATGTTTGCACTGTATTTTAGGGTGTGAGAGTCTTAAACTATGAGAGCATTATGTTCGAATATGATATAAGATATCTATAAGACTTGCGGAAAGTCTGTCATCCAAAAGTAATATGTCTCCTATTGAAATTCACATATATTCATATGAACCATACACCACCAATTTTATAGATTGCTGAGTATCTATCATCCATTCGCCTTCAGATTTTCTCATACGACTGTTGATTTTAACCTCAAATTGACATGGATAACCAGAACTAATGGGAAACCAATGTTTCATTGGAAATGCATGGTCATCTTCTCTATTGCTGAAAAACTCATCGATCTCGCTTCGTGCAAATTGCAAACTCTAGGATACATGTGAAAAACGCAGTTTTGATGCGCTGGGTCAGAATATCCGTGGTGAATCAAGTCGTCATCGTCATCTTATCGTCGCCCCGTTCCCCTACTCATTGCACTATCTCGTTAATCCAACAAGTCACCATTTGTTACCGCAACAACTATCAGTTAGTTGGATTTTCGAATCCTCATCGTGAATCCAACAAATACAAAGCCCACAAATGGTGGTTCGTAAATACAAGAAGCTATCCCTTTCGGTGTAGTCGGATTGTTCGAGACATGTGAACGATGGGGAAAGATACACAAATAGTTCTGCACACAAATACACACAGACACAGGGGAAAGACTGCATGGAGAGAAATTCATCAGGTTGAACGCGTGACTCCCCTGGAATTCGGTTGCCCGGACAACATTTGACGGTCGCGCCGCGCGTTTCTCAGGCGCGCTACAATTTTTGCGCGGTGGTCCATGATTCGTTGCAGAGAGGTTAGCGGAGAGCGCCCGTCAAATCGCTGACCGGCTTGCAAAAATTGTAATATCGTGGAGGACTTCCTGGGACCGCGTGAGACGCCCTGAAATCAGCGTGGAATGCAGTGAGATAGCGTGGGACCTGACTCCTGAGCGACATGGGACCCCATGGAACCAGCGTGGGATGCAGTCGCACAACGTGGGACCTGGGTCATATGGACCGGAGGACCTCGTGGGACCGCACGAGAAGCCATGGAACCCCGTGAACAGCGTGGGACGCAGTGGAATAGCGTGTGACTCGTGAAATTTGACCCGTGAGACAACATGGGACCTGGTGGGTCCAGCATGGGACGTAGTGGAATAGAGTGAGACCCGTGTTGTATGGCCCGTGGGACCTTGTGAGACCTCGTGGGACCACGTGAGATGCTATGGGACCTCGTCGAATCAGCGTGGGACGCAGTGAGATAGCGTGGGACCTGACTCATGAGTGCCATGAGATCTCGTCGGACCAGCGTGGGATGCAGTCGGATAACGTGGGACCTGTGTCAGATGGACCATGAGACCTCGTAGGACCATGTGGGACGTCATGAGACCTCGTGGGATCAGCGTGAGACCACAAGTATCGCGATGTGACCTCGTGTAACCAGCGTGGGACGCAGTGAGATTGCCCGGAACCTGACTCATGAGTGGCATGGGACCTCGTGTGGCCAGCGAGGGATGCAGTCGGATGACGTGGGACCTGTATCCTATGGACCGGGGAACCTTGTGAGACTGTAATAGAAGCCATAAGACCTCGTGGGACTAGTTTGGGACTCAGTGAGATAGCATGTGACCCGTGTTGTATGACCCGTGGGATCTTGTGGGACCTCGTGAGACCGCGTGAGACGCCATGGGACCTCGTAGGATCAGCATGGGATGCAGTGGGATAGCGTGGGATCTGACTGATGAGTGACATGGGACCTCGTGGTACCAGTTCGGGACACAGTGGGATAGCGAGTGACCGTGTTGTATGACCCGTGGGACTCCAAGTGACCTCGTGGGACCACGTGAGACGCCTTGGGACCTCGTGGGACCAGCGTGGGACGCAGTCGAATGGCGTGGAACCTGTGTCATATGAACCGTGAGACCTCGTGGGACCTCGCGGAACCAGCGTGGGTTGTAAAGGGATAGCTCGTGACCTGTGTTATATGACCCGTGGGATCTCGTGGGACCAGCATGGGACGCAGGGGGATAGCGTGTGACTTGTATAATATGACCCACGAGACGCCATGGGACCTCGTGGGTCCAGCGTGGGACGCAGTGGAATAGAGTGGGACCTGTGCCATATGACCCGTGGGACCTTGTGGGACATCGTGAGTCCGCGTGAGTTGCCGGGATCTCGTGGGATCAGCGTAGGAGGCAGTGAGATTGCGTGGAACCTGACTTATGAGTGACATGGGAACCTCGTGGGACCAGCGTGGGATGCAGTCGGATGGCGTGGGTCTGTGTCATATGACTCGTGGACCTCGTGGAACCAGTGAGGGACGTAGCGGGGTAGCGTGGGAACTGTGTTATATGACCCGTGGGACCTTGTGTCACCTCGTGAGACCGCATGAGATGCCATGGTACCTCGCGGAATGAGCGTGGGCTAAATTTGAATTGGAATTTGAATCCATTCATTGACGACTGAGGACTCAGTGGTCCTTTATACTCCTGACAAAGATTCACTGTGACATAATCTTACATGGTACGATCATTCTCACAGAGCAAAGGAGAGTTTCCTAGCGCTGGAACATGATTAACAGAAGAGAGAGGGGAAGAAGAGTGAAAAGATTCAAAATAAATCCGAAAAAGAGCAAGTTGAGTTATAACACATTTCCACAACTAAACAGCGTACATTCATGAAGCCAGCTCTCCATGAAGTACTGTACCAGAGTCCATCCTCAATTCACGTTTGAGCATATAGATCCGTACAAATATAACGTCATCGTTTACTCCCTAGCGCCGTATGTACAAGATGGATACTCAATTGATTTTTGAAGCAAGGTCTGGTGAATTCTCCTCTTAAATCTCTCGACAAAACATCCTATTCTTGAGCCGTGGCAATTGAGAAACTCTCCTCACAAGTATTCGTTCGAGCGAACCTCATCAATAGTTGGAGAGAGGAGCAGCGTTTGGAGCCCACTCCACTGGGAGGGGGGGGGGCGATATTTAAAAGTTCCTCTCAGATATTCAAGCTGATCAGAATGGAGAATACTGGCTAGCAGACAGATACTCGAATACCTGACTCTCAGAGTATACGACATGATATTATTCTCTCCATGAGCTGGAGTGGTGTGATCGAATTCACTCAAACTCAACGCATATCTGAGTGGAGCATCCTTGCATCTACTCATTTTGAGAGTCATTTCCTTAGATAGGAACTTAGACAATGCCGCGTATGATTTCCGAGCCATCGCACAACATTGGTCACGCATCAAAAGTGTCCCATCGAGCGTAACACCCAAAATTTTTATAGAATCGCTGTATTCGATTGTTTGGCCATTTATAACAATAGAGGGAGGGGGTTCATCACGAAGTCTCTTCAGCAAGCAACGAGAGCCGAACCAAATCGCTCTCGTTCTGGCTGAGTTTATTTTTAGTTCATTTGAGGCTGCATTTTCACTCGAGTTCACACAGTCAGAGTTGATGTTATTCACGATTTGTACGAAATCTTCGGAAGGACCGGAGCAATAAAATGTGGCATCGTCAGCATACGGATGATGCGAGCAATGTCACACAATAGATGGTAAGTCGGCAATACTCATAGGAGAGAATGGTGGGCCCGCTCTACTTCTTTGTGGGATTCCTGAGTCCCTGCTGGTTGGCGCAAACATCGGACCGGTGGGTGAGACTACCCTCTGAAATCGATCACTCAGGAATAAGCGTACCCAATTGCATGCAGAGTCAGAAAACCCAAGGATCTTCGGTTCCTCAACAGACAAGGCAATATTCACAACATTAAAGGCTTTGGAGTAGTCCATAGCAAGCAGAGACATGACTATCTCATGATCAATAGCGTCTCGGATGTCCTCTGTGATTCCAATCAAAGCGGTATGCGTACTATATCTCTTTTCGGGGCTGGACTGCATGGGGTCTAAGATTTCATTGTTACTCACAAATTCATGAATTTGCCGAAGGGCTACATCCTCTAGAATCTTTGAGACTGAGCTCACTATATCAAGTGGCCTCCAGTCACCAAAATCCTTGGGGGGAGCTACTTTCGGTATAGACCTCACCATGCATGTTTCGATTGAGTGGGAAATACTCCTGACTGCGAGAGACAATCAGAGATGTGAATTAGGATGGGTAAAATTATTGGCAAACATTGTTTGAGGAATTTGACTGGGATATCGTCAGGTCCTCACGCATTCGTTCAAGTTACAAGTATAGCCTCTATGACATCGACCGGCTCAATGTATTTGAAGAAGAACCTATCATCTGAAGATATTCTAGCAGTAGGGCGGATGTCTTTCGAAGGTGTAGGGTTAGATTCTCCTGCAAAAAATTGGTTGAGCGCATCAAGATTCTCGGCATATGCTTCACGATTTTTCGGTTGAGATCTCAAACCAAGTTCGTTCACCACCTTTCAGAGTTCAGTGGAGTTATGGCCCTATGATATTTCACTTCCATAATACGTTGATTTGGCATCACGGATGAGGGTCTGCACTCTATCTCTTAATTTCCTGTTCTTCGTTCCATCTGATGGACATTCCGTTTCTTTGAATTTGCCACAAGCACAATTCCGAGCTCTTATGAGGTTTTTGATCTGTCTGTTGATCCAACCTTTGCGTATATCTTTCGTCGAGAACGAGACATACGGAGCATGCATGTCGTACAGAGCAACTAACGTGTCAGTGAAGAATTCAACTTTCTCATCAACTGATGGAAGGTGGCGAACGAGACTACACTTCATATTGCGAAGTTCGGTTTGAAAGGTGTCTACATTAAATTTTCCATAACCGCGGTACCCCACAACGCGCCGGATTGCAGGAGGAACCATCAAGGAGAATCCGGCTGGGAAGAGATCATGCTCTGAGATCTCAGGATGATAGTGTTGTTCATGTGCCACCACCTCTGATGGATCCGAACTGCACAGATAATCAATGATAGACTCTTTACCTGCATGATGTGTCATGATACAAGGAATCACGGTGAGAGTGAAGATCGTGAAGGAGTCTGACAGGATCTTGCGTGGAGAACACGAATCCCGCCAATCAATCCTCAAATCACCTGTCAGAATGAGGTAATCATAGTCCAAGTTGCAGTTTAAGAGAGCTCTTCCTACGTTCAACCAGTAACCACATTCAAGAGGATTATATACTCCACAAAGGAAGATTCTTCAGGAGCCAGCCTCCAGTAGAGCCAGCAGGAATTCAGGTTCCCTATCCCGCTGTATAGACCACTCCAGAACTCGTGCAAGAATCGACGTGTTAATGTATGCTGTGACCCCGCTCCCACCTTTGAATGTTCTATCATGCCAAAAAAGATTGAAATCATGTATGCTGTAGTGATCAGATGACATGCTGGGTTTGAGCCATGATTCACTGAAACCTAAGACATGGAGGCGGTATTTGATCACTACACTGAGAAAAAAAACTTGTAGGAGGAGCGGCCTTTTCTTCCGTCGAAAGTACGAATTTCTTCAGTGCCGCCCGCGGAAGAGTTCGCCAGCGCTGCGTCAAGAATTTGGTAGAATCTACTGGAGCGCCGCAGCTCTTTCTAATCGACCCACACCTACC
>JAPYYZ010004370.1:10511-21130 GCA_030522705.1 Eretmocerus eremicus
GCGCCGCAGCTCTTTCTAATCGACCCACACCTACCTAAGAACTCCAATAGAAACTACCGAAGATTCCAGCTCCCCCTACTAGTCTTTCTTTTCAGTGTAATGGAGTGACGTCAAAAAAGTGAGGGTCCAGCTATTGAACGTTCACATGGCCAATACGGAACATACGACTCAACTCATCCATAGTTGATAAAAGTTAGTTTGCACTCGATTTTTTCACGCAAAACTGGACATTTGGCCTTATCCGTAAAAGAATGATCGTGATTCGTGAGTTGAGAGCTGATGCAATTAGTACACTTCATGGTATCTTTTGATTTATAATCTTTGCTCGCATGTTCACCAGCGCAATAAGCACAAGCTGGATCTTCGCATTTATCGGTTAAAAGACCAAACCTAGCACACTTGTAACATTGCAAGACGCTGACACGATCAGCGACTCGACACCAGATCCAACTTATGTTGACATTTTGGCGATGCAATTGCTTCAGGCAGATTTTGCTTGAGTATGCTACGCTTAACCTCTTCTTGTGACAGATCTTCTGGAATATCGTGAATTACTAGCCAAGGGTTGAACTTCTTACCAGATTTGATTCCTGAACCAATTGGTACTAACGGCGCATTATCGAGAAAACTTGGTGAATTCACGCCTTCATCTTCAATAATTACTGAGCCACTCAATCCAAAAGTTACCCGATTCATGCGCACTTCCATTTTGACAGGATCAATTGCGGTCTGCAGTGCCACTTTCGTAGACTAAGGAGTCGGGTAGCGCGCCTTGGCTGATTCGCAAGGTTCAATGATGACACGTTTGGCAGATTTGATACTGAAAGCTTCTCCATGAGCAATGGACACCTTATGCGTCGGCTCTTTACTAGTAGATCTCATGAGATTGGTAGCCAGTACACTAGAATACGTTTTTGCCGAGCTGGTATAGGAACCCAGGTCACGATCACGAACTTCCTCCGTCACTCTCTTCACATTTTCACATGCTTCATTCAACGCCGATTTACACTCTGCTGCGAAATCACTTACTGCTAATCCATTCAGATAAGCAGGGGATGATTCGCTGGAAGCATCGCTCATCTCTAGTACAGCAGATTCCTTGCCAGTCGAGGAGTAAACAGAGAGCTTGTCGCGATGCGCATTGAAACTGTCTGCTAGTCATCTCACCTTATCGGTTGACAGCTGATGTGGTGATAGAGCACTTTTTGTCTGCTTCGGCTGCTTGGCGAGAGGCGAAGAAGGAGGAGTTGTGGAGTCCGAATCGTCGTTAAACGATCGCTTGCGTGATGTTCCTGCGTCGTTGCCAGATTATAGAGCTGATGCGTGACCGGTTTCTTGAACGATGTCATGACCGGTATCTTGACCAGGATCTTGACCCGTACCCTGACCGGAATCCATCCCCGCTCCCCGTCATCCATTGGCTGGCCGCAGTGTGCGAGTCCCACTGAGGAGCGCAAGCAAGATATTCGCAACTAACCTCTAGTCAGAGCCCCGAGAGCAATCTCCGCCGGTAACTGCAACCTAGACACGCTTTGCCGAGACACCATGGTACCTGGTAGGACCAGATGGGACGCCATGGGACCTCGTAGAAACAGCGTGGGATGCAGTAAGATAGCGTGGAAGTAGACTCAGAAGTGCCATGGGATCTCGTGAGACCAGCGTAGGATGCTGTCGGGGAGCGTGGAATCCGTGGCATATGAGCCGTGGAACCTCGTGGGACCAGCGTGGGACACAGTGGAATAGCGTGGGACCCCTATGACACGACCCGTCGGACCTTGTGAAACCTCGTGGGATCACGAGAGATGTCATGGGACCACGTGGAATCAGCGTGGGATGCAGTGGAAGAGCGTGAGACTTGTGTTATACTAGTTTGATCTCCCGGAATTGTGTGAAACGCTATTGGAATTCGTGCGATCAGCGTGGGACCACATGAGACGCCATGGCACCTCGCGTACCAGCGTGGGACGCATTGAGATAGCGTGGAAACTGACTTATGAGTGCCATTGAACCTCGTGAGACCAGCGTGTGACGCAGTGTGATATTGTGTGACCTGTGAGCCTCCGCGAGACCTCGTAGGACCGCGTGAGACGCCTTGGGACCTCGTTAAACCATGGTGGGATGCAGTCGGATAGCGTGAAATCGGTGTCATTCGAACCGTGGGACCTTTCGTGACCTCGTGGGACCAGCGTGGGGCGCGGTGGGATATTGTAAGGCCCGTATCATATGCTCCGTCGGATCTCGAGTGTCTTCATTGGATCAGCGTGAGATGCGTCGGGACAGCGTGACGTGTGTGACGTGACCCGTGTGACCTCATGGGACCGCGTGAGACGCGATGGAACCTCGCGGTATCAGCGTGGGGAACAGTGGGATAGCGTATCACCTGTGTGATATGACCCGTGTGACCTCGTGGGACCGAGTGACATGCCACGGGAACTCGCTAGATCAGCGTGGAACGCAGTGGAACAGCATGGAACCGGTGTTATATGTTCCGTGGGACCATGGGGAACGTCGTGAGATTACGTGCGACGCCATGGGGTCTCGTGGAATCAACGTGGGATGGTGTGGGATAAAGTACATTCTGTGTAATATGATCTGTGTGACCTCATGGGATCAATGATACGCCATGAGTGCTCGTGGCACCAGCGTGGTACCACGTGGATCACCATGTCGCCTCGTGTGACCAACGTCAGATTCAAGGGATACCGTGTAACTCAACTTATGAATGTCATGGGACTTCGATGGACCACTGTGGATTGCAGTCGAATAGCGTGGGATCTGTGTAATTCGACCTATGGGACCTGATGGGACCAGCGTGGGACCACGTGTGTCTCCATATGACCTCATGTAACAAGCGTGGGTTGCAGTGAGATTGCGCAGAACCTGGATCATAAGTGCCATTGGACCTCGTCGGAACAGCGTGGGATGCATCCGGATAACGTGGGACCTGAGTTAATTGAACCATGGGACCTCGTCGGACAGCATAGGACGCCATGGGACCTCGTGGGTCCCGCGTGAGATGGAGTCGGATAGCGTGGGACCTGTGTCGTATTACCCGTGGGGCCTCGATTGACCGTGTGAGACTCCATTCGACCTCGTGTAAGCAGCATCGGATGCATTCGGATAACGGGGGACATGTGTCATATCAACCGTGAGACCTCAAGGGTTCGTGGGTAATGCCATGGGACCTCATGGAACCAGCGTGAGATCACCCGTGTCATCATGATATCCCGCATAGCCAGCTCGGGACACAGGGGGATAGTGGGGAACCACACTTTTGTGTGCCATGGCGCCTTGTGGGCCCAGAGTGGGATGCAGTTGTATAACGTGGGAACTTTGTCATATGAATCGTGGAATCTGGTGAGACTCCGTGAAATCGCGTGAGACGCTATAGGACCTCATGGGATCAGCGAGAGATGTGATGGGATAGAGTGTGACCTGTGTAATATGATCCTCGGGAACTTGTGAGACCGTGTGATGAGCCATAGGTCCTCGTGTTACCAGGGTGAGACCACGTGTGTCACCATGTGAACTCGGAAGACCAGCGTGTGACGCTGTGAGATACCGTGGAACCTGACTCATGAGTGACCTGAGACCTTGATGGACCAGCGAGAGATGTAGTCGAAAAGCATGGGATCTGTTCCGTATGATCCATGGGATCCCGTGGGTCCAGCATGGGACACAGTGGGATGACGTGACACCTGTGTTATATGACCCGTGGGAACTCGAGGGACCTCCTGGGACCGCGTGAGACGCCATAGCCTCCCGTGGAATCAGCGTGGGATGCAGCGGAATAGCGTGAGACCTCTGTCATATCACCCGCGAGACCTTGTGTGCCCGTGAGGGACGCCATTCGACCTCCTGAGAGCAGCATCGGATGCATTCCGATAACGGAGGACATAAGTGATATTGACCGTGAGACCTCGTAAGACCGCGTGTGACGCCATGGGACCTTGTGGAACCAGCGTAGGACTACGTGTATCACCACGATATCCTGCATAGCCAGCTCGAGACGCAGTGAGATATCGTGGAACCTGACACATGTGAGCCATGGCACCTCGTGAGCCCAGCGTGGGATGCAGTCGGATAACTTGGGAACTGTGTCATACGGATCAAGGGACCTCGTGGGACCATGTAAGACGCTCTGGAACCTCGTGGGACCAGCGTGGGATGCAGTGAAATAGCGTAGGACCTGTATCATATGTTCCGTGGGACCTCGTGAGACCTCGTGGAATCACGTGGAACGCCACGGGACCTCTTGGAATCAGCGTGGTATATTGTGGGATGGAGTGCGACCTATGACGTATGACCCGTGTGACCTTGTGGGCTCGTGTGAGACGCCATGGAACCCTGTGGGACCAGCGTGGGCAGGCATAAGACTCCATTGGACCTCGCGCAACCAGCGTGGATTACAGTGAGATATCGTGAAACCTAACTTATCTGTGTCATTGGACCTCGTGGGACAAGCTAGGAATGCAGTCGGATAACGTGGAAGCTGTATCATATGGACCGTGGGACCTCGTGGGACCGCACAAGAAGCCATGGGAACTCGTGGGACCAACGTGTGACGCAGTGTAATATTGTGTGACCTGTGAGCCTCCGTGAGACCGCGTAGGACCGCGTGAGACGCCTAAAGACCTCGTTAAACAATGGTGGGATGCAGTCGCATAGCGTGATATCTGTGTCATCTGAACCGTGGGACTTTTCGTGACCTTGTGGGACCAGCGTGGGTTACGGTGGAATAGCGTGAGGCCCGTGCCATATACTCCGTCGGACCTCGAGTGTCTTCGTGGGATCAGCGGGAGATGCGGCGGGACAGCGTGAAGTGTGTGACGTGACCCGTGGGACCTCGTGGGACCTTGTGGAGCAGCATGAGACGCGATGGGACCTCGCGGTATCAGCGTGGGAAACGGTGGGATAGCGTATCACCTGCTCATTACGACTCGTGTGACCCCGTGGGACCGAGCGAGATGCCCTGGGACCTCGATAGATTGGCGTGGAACGCAGAGGAACCGCATGGGACCGGTGTCATATGTTCCGTGAGACTATGGGGGACGTCGTGGGATCGCGTGCGACGCCATGGGGTCTCGTGGGATCAGAGTGGGATGGTATCGGGTGAAATGCAGCCTGTGTAATATGATCCGTGTGACCTCGTGGGATCAATGATACGCCATGAGAGCTCGTGGCACCAGCGTGGTACCACGTGCGTCACCATGTCACCTGGTGTGACCAGCGTGAGCCTTAGTGAGATACCGTAGAACTCGACTTGCGAGTGTTATGGTACCTCGACGGAACAACGTGGGTTGCAGTCGAATAGCGTAAATCTGTGTCATATGACCCATGGGACCTAATGGGACCAGCGTGGAACCACGTGTGTTTCCATCTGACCTCAGGTCACCAGCGTGGGACGCAGTGAGATTGCGCAGGACCTCCATCTTGAGTGCCATTGGACCCCGTCGGACCAGCGTGGGATGCATCCGGATAACGTGGGACCTGAGTCAGATGAATCATGGGACCTCGTCGGACCGCATAGGACGCCATGGGACCTCGTAGGCTCAGCGTGCGATGCAGTGGGATAGAGTCGGGCCTCTGTCATATGACCTTTGGGAACTCGTGGGACCGTACGAGACGCAATGTGACCTCGTGGGATCAGCCTAGGACGCAGTGGAATAGAATGGGACCTGTGTCATATTACCCGTTGGGCCTCAATGGCCCGTGTGAGACCCCATTTGACCTCGTGTAAGCAGCATCGGATGCACCCGGATAACGGGGGACATGTGTCATATTGACCGTGAGACCTTGAGGGTTCGTGCGATACGCCATGGGACCTCGTGTGACCAGCGTGAAACCACGCGTGTCACCATGATATCCCTTGTAGCCAGCTCGGCACACAGGGAGATAGTGTGGAACCTGATTTTTGTGTGCCATGGTGCCTCGAGGGCCCAGAGTGGGATGCAGTCGGATAACGTGGACACTGTGTCATAAGGATTGTGGAACCTCGTGGATCCATATAAGACACCTCGAAACCTCGTGGGACCAGCATGGGCCGCGATGGGATAGCGTGAGACCTGTACTGAGTTTCGTGAGACCTTGTGAGACCTCGTAAAATCGCGTAAGACGCTGTAGGACCTCATGGGATCAGCGGAGGATGAGGTTGGATAGAGTGCGACCTGTGTAATATGACCTATTCGACCTTGTGGGCCCGTGTGATACGCCATAGAACCTCGGGTTACCAGAGTGGGACCACTTGTGTCACCATGTGACCTCGTAAAACAAGCGTGGGAAGCAGTGAGATACCGTGGAACCCGACTCATTAGTGCCATGGAACCTCGATGGACCAGCGTGGGATCCAGTCGGATAGCGTGGGATCTGTGTCATATGACCCATGGGACCTCGGGGGATCAGCGTGGGACACAGTGGGATGGCGTGACACCTGTGTTATTCGACCCGTGGAAACTCGTGGGACCTCGTGGGACCGCGTGAGATGCCATATCCTCTCGTGAAATCAGCGTGGGATGTAGCGTAATAGCAAGGGACCTGCCTCAAATCACCCGTGGGACCTCGTGGGACGAGCGCGGAACGCATTCGGATAGCGTGAGAACTGTGAGACGATACCCGTGGAATCTCGTGGGACCAGCGTGGAACGAAGTGGGATAGCGTTGAGCCTATATGATATGACCCGTGGGACCTCGTGAGACCTTCTGGGATCACGAGAGATGTCATGGGACCTCGTAAAATCAGCGTGGGATGCAGTGGAATAGCGAGTGACCCGTGTTATAAGAACAGTGGGACCTGACTCATAAGTGCCATGGGACTTTGGCAGACCAGCGAGGGATGCAGTTGGATAGCATGGGATCTGTTCAGTATGACCCATGGGACCCCGTGGGTCCAGCGTGGGACGCAGTGAGATAGCGTAGCACCTATGTTATTCGACCCGTGAGACCTCGTAGGACCTCCTGGGATGGCTTGAGACGCCATAGCCCTTCGTGGAATCAGCATGGCATGCAGCGGAATAGCGTGGGATCTGTGTTCAATGAACCTGGGGATCTCGTTGGACCAGGGTGGGATGCATTTGGATAACGAGGAAACTCCGTCACATGGATCGTGAAACCTCGTGGGTTCATACGCCATGGAACCTCGTGGCACCAGCGTGGGACCACGTGTGTCACCATGAGACAGCGGTAAACCAGGGTGGGACGCAGTGAGATACCATGTCACCTGACTTGTGAGTTGCATGAGACCTCCATGGACCAGCGTGGGATGCTTCCGGAAAGCGGGGGATCCGTGTCATCTGACCCATGAGAGCTCGTGGGATCAGCGTGGGACACCATGGGATAGCGAAGCACCTGTGTTATTTGACACGTGAGACCTCGTGGGACCTCATCGGGCCGCGTGAGTTGCCATAGCCCCTCGTGGAATCAGCGTGGGGTGTGGTGGAACGGCGTGGGACCTGAGTTCGATGACTCAAAGACCTTGTTGGACCAGCGTGAGATGCAGTCGGATAGCGTAAGATCTGTGGCATATGACCCGTGGAACCTCGTAAGACAGCTCGAGAAGCCATGGGACCTCGTGGGACCAGTTTGGGACGCAGTGAGATAGCGTGTGACCTGTGTCATATGACCCGTGAGACTCCGTGGGATCTTGTGGGACCGCGTGGGATGCCTTGGGTTCTCGTTGAGCGAGCGTGGGATGCAGTCCGATAGCGCACCCGTTCCACTCGATCCGTGGGACCTTGTGGGACAATCTGAGACGCCATGGAGTCCCGGAGGATCGGCATGGGTTGTAGTGAAATAGCGTTGAACCTGTGTGATATTACCCGCGGGACCTTATGTGCCCGTAAGGGGCTCCATTCGACCTCGTGTGAGCAGCATTGAATGCATTTCAATAACGGGGGAAATTCGGGATATCGACCGTGGGACCTCGTAGGACCACGTGTGACGCCATGGGACCTCGTGGAACCAGTGTACGGCTACGTGTGTCACCACGATATCCTGCAGAGCCAGCTCGGGACGCACTGAGATAGTGACGAACCTGACTTATGTGTGCCATGGCACCTCGTGATCCCAGCGTGGTATGCAGTCGGATAATGTAGGAACTGTGTCATATGGAGAGTGGAACCTCCTGGGACCATGTAAGACGCTTTGGAACCTCGTGAAACCAGCGTGGGATGCAGTGAATTGGCGTGGGACCTGTACCACATGTTCCGTGAAACCTTGGGATCATGAAGTGCCATGGCACACATAAGTCAGATTCCACACTATCTCACTGCGTCCCGAGCTGGCTGTGCGAGATATAGTGGTGACACACGTAGCCTCACGCTGATTTCACGAGGTCCCATGGCGTCACACGCGGTCCTACGAGGTCCCACGGTCGATATCAAACATTTCCCTTGTTATTAAAATGCATCCGATGCTGCTCACACGAGGTCAAATGGCGGCCGATACGGGCGCACAAGGTCCCGCGGGTAATATGACACAGGTCCGACGCTATTCCACTGCAACCTATCCCGATCCTACGGGGCTCCATGGCGTCCGAGACGGTCCCACAAGGTCCCACGGGACGAGTGGAACGTGTGACTTGCTATGCCGCTGCGTCCCACGCTGGTCCCACGAGGTCCGGTCGAGTCTGATGCGGTCCCACGAGGTCTGACGGATCATATTGAACAGGTCTCACGCTAATGGACTGCATCCCACGCTTGCTTAACGAGGTCCCACGGCATCCCACGCGGTCCCACAAGGTCCCGCGGAGTCTCACGGGTCATATAACACAGGTCACACGCTGTCCCCCTGCGTCCCAAATTGGTCCTACGAGGTCCCATGGCTTTTCGAGCTGTCTCACGAGGTTCCACGGGTC
The DNA here is from genome assembly GCA_030522705.1 of Eretmocerus eremicus. Lineage (NCBI taxonomy): Eukaryota > Metazoa > Arthropoda > Insecta > Hymenoptera > Aphelinidae > Eretmocerus > Eretmocerus eremicus. The sequence continues at coordinate 19,362 of JAPYYZ010004370.1, forward strand.
ATATGCCACGGATCTTACGCTATCCGACTGCATCCCACGCTGGTCCAACGAGGTCTGAGTTTAGTTACTACGCGATGAAATTCTCCGAATCTGCGGTTTTCGGCTTAATCTTATCTAGAGTTGACCAAATTCACGACAGAGGTCGAGGGGAAATGAGGGACGATGCCTAACAAGTTTCAAATCGAGGAAATTGGTACAATTCACTCTATGAGGAGGTTAGAATATTTGAATTTCCAGTTTCTCCACCGTACCCCATCCGGCGTTGACCAAATCCCACATGAAAATGGGAGGAAATACGGGGGATGATACATCACAGGTTTCGAATCGATGGCACTTGCGGGAGTCGCTCGTCGGGGAGGTGAGACAATCTAATTCTCTAGTAAGTTGGCCTCACCTTATTCCGAATTGACCATATTCGACATATAGGTGGATGGCAAGACGAGGGTTAATTCCTTACTAGTTCAGAATCGATGGAAGTAACGGATGGCACTTGTTGAGGGACTCAGAATATCTGAATCTCCAGTGCATTCGCCTGACCTCATCTGACGTTGACCAAATGTAACACGAAGAGAGGAAGAGAGACAGGAGATAGTCCCCCACCGATTCCGTATCGATTCAAGTCGCGGATGGCATTCTTGCAGGTGGGGAATCTCAAATCCGCAGTTGCTTGGCCAAACCTCATTCGGGGTTGACCAAGTTCCACGCAGAGGTGAGCAAGAAGACGAGGGACAATCCCCCTCAGGTTTCGGATCGGAAGAAGTTGTCAGAGGTCTTTTTGCACTAGGTGAGAATATTCAGATCTCTGGTGAGTAGGCTGAACCTCATTTGACGTTTTGACGTTAGCCAATCTTACGGGGACGTGGGAGGAGAGACGAGAGACAATCCTCCACAGGACTCGGATCGATAGGAGTTGCAGAAGGCTCTCCCTGTGGATGTGAGAATGGTCAGATCTGCAATTACTCGGCCTCAACTCAGTTGTCGTCGACTCAATTCCACAGAGAAGTTGTAGGGGAGACGATGGATGATCCCTCACAGGTTCGAATCGGAGAAAATGCGGAAGGCACTTTTCCTGGAGGTTGAAATATCCTCAACGTTCTCAGTCAGGACGTTGCAACAAGCACTCGATTCCAGCAACTGGAACGTTTTCGAGTCGGATGGGATGATCAAAATTCAACTTGGACTTGAGAACGCATCCTTGTCTCACGGAATCTATTCCGTGGGTGAATATGGAATGAGAAGTATCACAATTGTGAGATGTGAATGTTCCATTCTCATATTCTCTCCTCCAGAATTCTGATAGCTAGCCTCCACATGTCGCATTATTGTTCCGGATTTTTTGAGATTTCTCTAATGTATTGCGGGGAAAGAATTATGTACTAGATGAAACATCTTCGGGAAGTGATTTCGTCCAATACGTAGGACACAGTATGATCTGGAATCATGTATTAAAGCTACTGAAGTACTCCGTCGTATAGTTCAGAAGATCCGAAAAGAAGCTTCAGAGAGGGGATTAAGATCCATCTCTTGACACGTTCAAGACTTGGTTTTCAGTCTTTCCATACTACAGAAACAATGAACTGGGATGTTGAAGGGTGGGCCGAGGTATGGCATACAGAGTTCAAGGAAGGGTTTTGAAACTCGTTTGTTACCTCATGTGAGTCTTGTCACGGGGGAGAGTCGCGATGCGCTCTCGCGCGCACCTCTCCCCCGTGCCATGACGTTGCAGCCGCGACGACTACGCAAGCCGCGCAACCCTTGCAGGCGGTTCG